>WJFB01001221.1:0-35442 GCA_009870185.1 Pygmarrhopalites habei
ATCAAAAATTGTTTTTTTTTGAGAATAATTTGTAATAAGATTAAAAATAAATTGTGGTAATGATTGACGACCTTCATATTTTAAAGAAAATTCCACTTCACCACTCCTCAAGTTAATCAGTAGAATTTTACTGGTCGTTGCAATGATGGCTAATAATTGTGGACAGGGTGAGTACAACTTGTTTTGTGAAGGGACTAGTAATTCCAGAGATTTTGAACTCCTATTCAAAGTCTCTTCCTTGTCACTGTAATCTTCATCTTCTGAGTTGATGGTGTGAGTCAATTTGTTATTTCTCCCTTGATCCTTTGGTTTGGTAATAAATCGGCCGGTGAGGATCCGAAATTCGATTTTCAATGAAGATGAATTATTTTTATTATTATTATTCATAGCCGTCGTCAATGATGAACCGCAAATTCTCGCTTCCAGTGAGTCTACAAATGTTTGTTAATTATTTTAACTGAAATTTCTTAGTGAATACTTAGTTATCCAATTTTATGACTTGCCATCAAGTTTAATTCGATTTATGAGACAAAATCCAGTGCCTGACACCATGACTAACTCCACTTGACCATCATGTCCCAGTAGCAGTAAGTAAACTTGATTATGCTCGTCAACGAAAAAATCTACTGCTGCACAAGATTTTATTTGAGGGACTGTTTTGTGGTCTACAAGTTTCCCAACAATTTCTTCTTTGTCACTGGCTACAGTCCATAACTGAGGGAGAAAGTCAGGAGAAAGTCAAATCATTAAAAATGATTAAATTTAAAATATTTTAATTGATTGAGATGACGAATTACACGAAGGGAAGTCCCACTTCCTTGAGCCATTCCAACGATTGACATTTTGTCATTCCTGCAGTAACAATATATCCAAGTATTTGGTTCCCTTATTTTGTCAATGGTTGTGTACACAGAAATGTCAGCCAAGTCCAATGATCCTCCACAGTCCTTTAATGGGCATTAAAAAATTTATTTGTAAAAAATGAAATCATTTACATATTTGTTGTTAAAATTGAAAAATGAATGTGAGTTTATGCGTAGTTTGACTTTACTCACAAGGAGAATTTTGGAGAGGCAACGAATTACGTAAATTTCCTCACATTTTGAGAGACAAATGAAAATTTCCATATCCGTCACGCAAACTCCACATGCCAGTATTTTCCCCAAACTCTTGGCAACTTTTTGACGACTCCATTCTTCTAAAGTAATCACAAAAAAATGAATCATCATTTTCCAATTCAATTTCTGACTACACCTTGTGCGTGTGTGTATGGAAATGAATGGAATGAGTAAATTCAATTTACATTTATTTATTATGTATTGACAAATCTTACTCAAATATGTATCTTTCTTCCAGATGAACACAGCTTTGTCACTACATGTACAGATTATGTAATTTCTATTTGACAGTCCAACACACGTCACTGGACTGCTATGACTCTTCAGTATATTAATCTGTGAAATTCATCATCATGTCATTATACTTAGTTTGTTGGAAATCATGTCAGAAACAATTAGCATCACTGTGTAATTAGTACGTTGGTGGAGGATTCTTCAATTTGGTGTAATGCACTTATGGATTGACTCAAGTCTTTGGCGACAATGGACTCACCGTATATCACCTATAATTTGGGAGAAAGTACCATTTAGTTATTTATAATGGTAGTGCCGACATACACACAGAAGGAGAGAGAGAAAGCAAGAGAAAGAAGTAGTGTGGGAGATCAGCTTGTGAAGCTATTATTTCAGTTAAATATTTAGATGAATTTAATTTCCTTCCATTTAAATGCATTTGAGAGAGACCCATCATCACAAATTGCATAACATAAACATAGGACACTTACAAAAATATCGGAATTACTTGACCATAATTTTCTCTGTTCTGTATGTTTAATTTTTGACACGTCAGTGGGAAGAGGGCCATGATGGAATTTGCTAAAACTAGTTGTGCCGTGACAAATCATTTTTACAGCATTAAAAATATGCTACAATGCAACAGTACAACCTTATTGATCTTAAATCTTACGATTCTTATGAATAGCTAAAACTAAAATTCGTGTAAATATCAATACTAGACTTCCATTCTTCAAACAAGTTTTTCCTTTGTTCTAAAAATTAAATTACAAATTTGTTTGCATTTTTCCCCAATGAAATATTAAATTGGGATCAAATATAATTTTGCCAAAGCAACAGTCCTAAATACCCATCATCCTATAAAAACCTTTTTGTTTTGACACTAATTTCACATTCCCTTTCCATAGCATGTGTCCACATCCCCATAAATCATTGACTAAAAATTATGAAATTCGCTCACAATCCCACCACACACACACATTCCTTTATTGTCCTGGCGCCAGTTCTTGTCCATAACTTTGTCTAACAGGCTATCATTACGAATTAAAATTCAAAGTCTTCACAATGACTATTGATCATCAATTCAATCGAAAGCATTCATACAGGAGGCTATTGTACACGCACAGAGACACACACACACACATAGCCAAGTTACTTATTTGACCAACAGTTTTTTCCCCAGTAAATTGTATTCTTCATAATATGATGTATCTCGTTTCAACCAAGGCTCTTTGTCCTCTTTTTTTGTCTACTCGCCACACTCACGTGTGTGTCTGTACGTGTACATATGTACAAAAAGGAAACTGAAACGAATTCATAATTAATGAACTTCCATCCAACATCCACTGTCACTGTATAATACAGTTAAACTGTAAGGCATGTTCTTAGGTCCTGTGTACAAGAGTGCCAGGACACATTATAATATTTTGGCAAGTATTTCAACTCTGCAATTTGAACAGATGTGATTATACCTGTACGTCAATCCACGTACAAACCATGATGTACTGCTTCTATTACACAGTTATGACAGCACAGGAACTAGCAAGGCAAGGCAAGGCAGGCATGGGGCGATTCAGTCTCATATGACACACACTATAAGTAGTGTGTGTCTTTCTGTAGTGTTTGGTGTGTGTGCAATTCCAGGAGCTGAAAGACACTAAAGTCCATAACTGTCTTTTTGTTACTCTGGGACACTCCAAACAATTTAGTAGTAAATATGACACACACGTTTTCAACCTTACCTGTTTTTCCCTACTTTGTTCAGCTATAAAAGATACTCATACATGTACCTACATGTATACCAAATCATTTGAATATATGTTAGGGAAAGAAGATGAAAATTTGGTGATTCGGTCAGAAATTTTTCTTTCTCTCTTCTCTTCAGTGAAAGAGACAAGACATGCAATTTCTGCACTATCATTGGTCGACTATATGTGTATATACACACTACACACATGAAGGAGGAATCCACCCTTGTGTTATGCTTTATGGGACAAAAGATGGTAATTCTTACGTACACACAACCAACCCACAGACACACACACACACCCATGTACACTTTCTGTACTTCTACATGTATATGTATGGAAATACAATGGAAAATGTGAATATAGTACACACACGTATGGTTGAATCCTTCAAATCAATATTCTGTTCCTTGTTGTACATATACGTGTACGTATACTGTTTCCATATTTATTTTATTCCCCACATACACACACACACACACACACACACTCACTCACTAACTCCCTTTCTCTCTCCGTCCTCTTGATGTTATGATGCTATATGCCATTTACCAAGAGAAAAAATGCTCTCTCTTCAGTATGTCCATCGTGCTGAGAGGAGCTGGAGAGTGAAAACTACACTTTACCACAAATACACACACACACACGTTGTACTTTCACAAGTTCCTATCCCTGTTGTTGCTGCGTCATTGTCACTCTTTTTAATATTCTCAGACTGTCTCCTTTTCTATAAAAAGGAGCAGTTTTCGACTTGACAAACCACCCCGGGAGGAAGTAGAGGGAATAGAAAAGAATAAAGAGCAGAGCCAGACCACACACAACAACACATGAGGCATTAGTGTCTCTCAATACACAGACAAAGACAGACACATCCTCCCTCATGAACCGCGAACTTATCCCCGACGTATCAGTGTATTAACCAGTAAAAAGGAGGAGGAGAGATTTCAGGGAAAGTTGTGCTTTCAATTTTTTCTTCTTGTTATCTGACTTCTCTTCTTCAGTGCATTGTGTGTGTGTGGGAGGGGAAGAGAGAGAACAAGGGAGTTATTGTTCTTTTTTGGGGGATAAAAAAATATTTGCACTCATTGTGACGAAACACAAAGAAGGATGGAAGGATGTGGAGTTAATGGTTTGTAAGACTACCACCGGAATTTTGTTGTTCTTGTTCAAGGAAAAAAAGAGAAAGGTGGGAGGGAGGGAGAGAGAAGAAATTGAGGAAGAAAGACATTTCCCTTTTATCAAGGAGGACGAGGGAGGAACAAGTGGCTTGGAGCTTTTAACAAACTTTCTCCACCATGAGTCATATTATATGACACAAACAAAAACGTACTTCAACTAAATTGTGTGAAGTGAAAGCCATCAGAACATTTTCTCCAGCCATTAAACTTGAACTCTTTCTTCAATAATAATTGCTCCATTTCGTAATAATAAAGAGGAGGACAGGTTTTTCTTATCTTGATCTGGTGTGTCCACACTTTTCTCACCTCCAATTTTTTCCAATTTCAAGGAAATTCACATAGGTGTTTTACGGTTACAAGGGTCAAAATGTCAACCAATTTCAATTGAATCTCCTTTTCATTTTTTTGTAAAATGAAAAGAGTGCAATTTTATCGAATGTCAGTGTCTCGGAAGTTGACAGTGCAAAAATGAGAGAAGTGGGATGAAAAATATATTTTTTAAAAATTGTGACAAATGAGAGGGGAAAAGTGGAGTAACAACAGTTTGGAAAATTTTTCTTTTCTTGTTCATTTGTCAAATTCTGGCTACAGATGTGTGTACCTGTTCATTGTGGTGATTATTTTATTTTACAAAAGATGAAGTTGAGCCTTCCCAAGACAACAATGTGTATAGTACATACATTCAACCTTCGTAATACGAAATTCGTATGACTGACTGATTGAGTGTGGAGTGACGCTGAGTGTACAAAGAAATTTTCAGTGCATCACAAAGACAAGCAAATCAACATGTTGATTATGATGCAAATGAGAATGCACCGGCTTCTCTCATTTCCCTTGAAGATATGAGTGATTTTGTTGAAGCAGAGTGTGTGTGAAATAAATAAAAAATATATTTTGTAAGGGATGGGATGTCAGCAGAGTAGTGACAAGAAGGATTCGAAGTGGTCTTCCAGGGTAATATCCCCAAAAAATCGTCCTGAGATACAAGTTAGTATTTTCTTCACTACAACTACTTTATCTACATTTGTTTACTTATGCTTTTCTTCGACTTTCTCTTCCCCTTTCTTTGTACTCCTTTCTCCCCCTTGTATATCATATCTATTTTTCCTGTATGGATGGAAAGGAAATAGCAATTTAGTTGAAATGACTCTTGCATGTTTGGATGTTGCGTGTCCAAAGCTTGTGTGTGTGTGTGTGGAGGGAAAAGTAGGAAAATAATTTTACGGAATTATCCAAGTCAAAAAGATCAGGATGGAATTATTTATAGTGGAGTTGAGTGAATGGGTGTGTGTGTGGGTATACAACTACTACTACTTGAGTATCACTTGAGACTCCTCTTGTATTCCTGTTTTCTCATAATCTCTGAAGACTGAAGACATTTTTATTTATGACAGTCCGACCATTTCTTTTTATAGATAGTGCATACGAAAAGTGAGAGAGAGTGAGAGGGAAAGAAAGAAAATTTTTGGATTCGATTCTTCCATGATGAAGGAGTCACCGAAAAGTTTTGTCGTATTTGACTGACTGGCAGACCTTAATTTACCCATCATACAATACAATAGACACAAGTGGGAAAAGGGAGACACCAAATAATTTAGTATTTATGTTGACGAATTAAATGTGGGGTCATGGCCAAGTGACACTGAAGACAGTATATCAATATTTAGTAGCTCATCCAATAAACAGTATAACATGATCAACATTATGTTAAAATACTATACGGGATTCGTTTTTATTTAATGTAATTATATTCCGAGTGTCATCATCCAAGTTGGCACGTGGAGTAGTTTATTATGGTACTGTAATTCTGTTACAGGAAACGTTGATTACCATTTCGAAATCATTTGGTAAATGTACCAATATGGATATAACTTTCTTTGCAATTTGATACAATGATTCGAGTAGTAAAGATAAAGTTGTATAATAAGGTCAAAATCATGGATATAAAATAGAGTGCACCTCCATTTTTTTATAGAGCATCAACAAATCGTAAAGGATGTCATTTATTTTGTAAATTCTCTTGAAAGAATTATATCGTCGTCAAAATAAATATTTTTTCTTATGCGTAAGTAATTTTTGTTTTGTCTGGAATTTGAAGAACTCTGTACCTATATTTTTTATTACTCAACAACAAAACTCATGTGAGGATTCACTTGGACAATGCATTACACGTTACATATTTGATGGAGAGTATTGATTATTATTTATAATTGACATTGTCCCGTGTAATCATTTCACTGTATGCCCTGGATTGAACGGACAGATGTACCACCTAAATTATAAAACGATTACACTGGTTTGCGCCGAGAATCCTTTGTACTGTTTCACCATACACATATATGTATCCTTCATTAATCGTTCTATATACACACACAACTCTGTAATTATAGTTAAAGGTGGTCAAGGAGAGAAAATATTTTTATTTTCATACAATCTATCCCAATATTTTTTAATTAGATGATTCACTTATTATTTTCGTTTTTTCGTGTCTCTTGGATTGTCATTTGAACCCTCCTCTTCCAACTAAATAATTATTACTAGGAACATAATGAGGAGAAAGTTGAGTAAAATTAATTGCCACCCTTTCAGTCTGGATGGGAATAATGGGGAAAAAGAGCGTGCTCAACAAAATTGGCTACTTTTGGTATTTTGTTTTGTGTGTGGGGTAGGATTGGAAAGGAAGGGAAAGTAGAGTAGTATCATGGGATCAAAAAACCATTATATTTTGGATTGAGAGTTTAAATTAGTAAATGGAGTGTGTGTGTGTTGTGGGTTGTTGTGGATGTGAGAATGACCAGGACAGGGAAAAAAGAATTATCCTGTCCTTTCCCCATGTGTGTGGACATTGTGTGCATACACATTTATATCTATAAATATAAAAGAATGGATGTTGTGTTTGGTTGGAGATCGATCCAATGGAAATATGCCGGAAGGAATACTTTTTGTGCATACATAAATTGGTACCAGGCATTGGCAGGAGGGACGGCATTTGTTTTGTAAATGGACACAGCATAACACAGGTGACTTTCTCCCTCCCTCCTTTCTCTTCTTTCGAACACACATGTGGACAGAGAACTTTCACTCAGTGAAAGACATGGAAGAGAGAGTTTAAGCTTTTTACGTCGTTCTCACAAAAGACTGTTCTTCAACATTGATAAGTATATACATTACATATTTATACGTCCAGATTATACCACTAAAAGTATTACAAGAGAGAGTCTTTGTTGTTTGACTCGGTTTGAATGACTGATGATCATCGTTCTTTCTCTCTCTCTCTCGCTTATCCTACATTTACCTGCATTATTTCTTCTCATGATTTGATTTGATATTGATTCGTAAAGAAGAGGAAGGCATGGGTCCTCGAGGGAATTTGATGTTGTCCTATATACGATATATATATGTCACATGTAGGATGTGTGTTTGTACTGTACATAAGTATACACATTACACACACGGGATTTTTCGGACTATGTATTTTGTCCTAGAAGAAAGAAAGAAGAGAAATCAGTGCAGTGTTTGAGTTGAAGGATGATGGGCTTCAGAGTTCTCATTTCCCTTCCGTTCCGTTCATTTTGATTTTGTCTTTTGTGTCCTTTTACTACGTAAACATACATCTACACCATTGTCGTAGACAGAATACAGTAAAACACAATAGTGAATTACATAACGTCAATCTTCCAAGGAATTTATAATTTTCACCGGAAGGTAATCAATAAGTTCTTTGTGAGACGTATGTGTGTGTCTGGTGTCTGAAAAATCGAGAAAATTGTCAAGTTGACCAATTTCCAAAATCGTTCTTGTCAAGACAGAATGTCGAGACAAGAGAATGACAATGGAATGTCGTATTTTTTAATTTTTAATTCCGTCTCAACTAAACCTTGTCAGACAAAGTTCCATTCTACATTCTACTATTGTATAGCATACTGTTTCTTGTTTAGTGGGTAAGTATTCACTTTAGTGACTAAAATAAAAATATACGTCAACAACGAACTGCCCACTTCAATCAAGGGAATTACAGAAGAGAGAAAGAATGGAAAGAAAAGATAGAGGGGAATAGAAAAAATCCAAATTTTACCATTTTTTGACTCTGCTGCTCCTTCTTCTGTCAATTGGAGTCATTGTGTCTAGAGGAGGGCAAGCCTTGTTTAATATTTAAAAAGTTTAATACATACAGTTAATAGTGTGCTCACTAGGACAATGTTTTAGGACTGGGCCGTGAGCAATGAGGACGGACAATGAGTGACAACAAGGTTGAGTCTAAAATATAGTGAATTAAACAGTGAGCACACACTCACTCGCTCACATACACACAAAGTTGACTGCAGTATGAAAGGGAGGAGAGGGGAAAATTGGAGTGGGTAGACGGGTGACTGTCACTTTGCTTTCTCTTTGTAGATGAAATTGCATTTTATAGGGTCAGAGAAAGTAGGTAAAGGCCTGAACGTGGTTTTAAAAAAATATTTTTTAACTGTCATAACATAAGGATAATTCTAGACGGTTGAAGTCACGACAACCTCCTTATTCTAGTCTCAATTCGGTCAGTTTTCCCCGAGTGTAAGCTGTGCATTACAAATCATTTAGTTCATAGAACTCGGCGTCTTAAAACCTATTTTCTTGTAATTTGTGACATTCCAGACCCATGTGAACGGGAACAGTCAAATCAAGAAAGCTAACGGGATGATGGACGCTCAGGCATCCGAGAAAATCCGGGAATTACTCCAACAGTACCAAAATAAAGAGGCTGAGATCAATGCAATTGAGAAAGGAGAACCGCTGACTATATTTTATATTAAAAAATCTCATCTCGAGAGTATCAATAATAGGATAAAGGAACAGGAGGAGAAAGTTGTAGCGCTGGAGAATGGAGGGTAAGTCTAATTTTATTACTGTACATTTTTTCGTGAAAGTTTTCAATAGTGAAAGTTTATTTTAAATAATGATCAATTTTTAAATTCATTAAGGGACTCTACGACAAGTTCGAGATGTAATAGTGTCAAAAGCGTTCTTCTTAAGGTTCTCACATCATATTAATGTGGCAGTTTACATTATTAATACGAAAGGCAGTGAAAGCAGGGTGAGAAAGTACAATAGGCATTAAAATCAATCATTTTTCTGAACAGTTTGGAGACAAAAAATTGAATAAAGAGGATCATGAAGTACTCGCCTTAAGCAATAAATTAGTAAGTCAACAAAAATAATTAATCATAATTTGATTTTTCTATGTACACATTTACTAAATTACCTCTACTGTTTACCAGGAAATTGCCCAGGCAGAGTTAGAGATGTCTCACCAGGAGAAAGCATTGGTGGAAAATGAAGTTCGAAATCTCCATTCGACCCTTTTGATCTTGAGAGAAGCTTACCGACAACAAGATGATTTACTCGGTACACATCTATTTTTTATGACTAATTTCCTATCATTGAAATTTAATCAGTGCATATGTGTGAATGAGGAGGGTGAAAGTGTGTGTGTGATGGAAAAGAATAATGTACGGAATGGATGGATGTGCAATGTACCTGATTGAATTAAATGTTTGAAAAGAATGGAAATTGGTTAACGGCATTTGCATTCCCATGAAAGGGATGCTATAATGAATACGTTTAAAATTGTATGATCCAATCCAACAGAAAAATTGTCAGTGAGTGATGAGACTCCAGAGGAGTCAAGACTACAAACAGAATTGGCGGAAGTGGAAACACAAAGAATGAAGATATCGGAAATATATGAGGTGGGCAGAAATTTTCCATCCCACTAATAACTTATTATCTTATATTCAATCAATTTATCCTAGTTTTGTTTAGCAAACATTGAAAACTAAAAATAAACACATATTTTACAATGTTAAACAATAGAGTTGGACTGAAGGCCGAATCCAAGTGGCAGAATCGTGTAGACAATTAAGCACAGGTATTTTCCCCCCATTTTTTTTCTCTCTCTCTCTCTCTCTCTCTACTATCTTACTATTTTTGTTTCTTAAAATTATATGGTACCTTTCAGCTTTACGAAAATGGAGAAATTTGCCCAATATGGGTGACAGGTAAATAAGTCTCCGTCATAATTTTATAGCCCATGTATATACGTCGTTGATACAACAAATCGATCCTGACAACAACAGTCATCATCCACATTGTCCTTCTTTTTTTGTTTTGTCCTTTTGAAATATCAAATCTTGGAAAATATGCACACACATTTCTATATATAAAATCTATATCTATCAAAATCCCCTTATCCTTCCTCGTGCAAAAGTTTCCTTTCCTCCCCATGTCAATCACTCTCCTTTCATCAATTCTATTTGATGGTCATTTTGTGTGTCTGTCTACAATATCTATGCGTGTGTGTGTACAGTGCCAATCATCTCGAAGAGTATGATATCGGAGAAGAAATTCGTGATGATTTCGGTAAGCTGTTACTTACATTGTATTAACACATTTATTTAACACATATTACTACTCTATTAATTAAAATTTGTTAACGCTGTGTGGTGAAAGTACAAAACTTTCTCCGGCGACGCACTTTTGGTGAGAGTGAAAGGTCCACGACATTATTATGATTGTGCGTTTAATTTGTTTACTCTTTGCGCTTGCAGTGAATGCCATGCAGTGCCTTACAAACGCAAAGTTTTACATTCGAGTTCCAAGTAAAATGACACAATTATTACTACTATTTATGATATTTATGATAATGACAATGCAAGAAGAATAAAGGTTGAAAAAGGTGAAATTTATACTCTTTCTCATGTTTTTGTTTTTATAGACATCCCTTATTGCTCATCAGCAGAAATTTCTGTGCTAGAAAAGGTAGGGAGGAGGAGGACCTCCTATTAATATTATTCCGTTTCGTATGTACGTAGTAAATATAAATTTTCCATTCCCCTTCAAATGTACGTGAATGATAACATAGTCTGTAAACCTATTTTATTTCATTTCATTTCAATCGATAAATTGGTTTATGTCCCTATGAACGACAGACTATGTACAAATCTGTCCTCTCCCCCCTCCCTCACCACTTTGTGTTTGCCCTTAATTATTATTATTGACTTGTTTTTTAACAAACTACGTAATAGATTGAAATTTGTGATTTTCGACAGCGATTCTCAAACGGTCAAAATATGATTCGTATAATGTACTTACTAGACGGAGGGAGGGCTCTCTATTTGAACTCACAAGTTAACCTTACGGTGGAATAATACCCGAAATAATGATAAAAATTTTTCGTTTTTGTAACTTTAGGCTTTAACTTATTTATTCATCGATTTGAGGAGCGAGGAACGTCGAAAACATGCAGAACTATGCTATTCTGCAATACATAAGGTAATTTTGAAGTGATTTTTGTACTACTACAGTAGTACATCCTATGTACTGCTATACTGGAATAGTACTGAAATTATTTAAAGCTCATAATATATTTTCAATTCTGAAAAACAGAGAGCCGTCGCTTTATTTGCTTGGATTGACAAAACTATTGAATTTGTCATCGAACCAGGTTAGTTGTCCTTGTAAAAATTGATGGATATTTTATTTGACCAATAGTATTTTTATTTAAATATTTGTAATCAATCAAGAAAATTTTTTTTTTCTTCTTCAAGATTTAAAAAATTTGACCAGAATCATCAATGAGAAAGCAAACAGGCTCAAAATTATCCGGACTGAAGAAATTAGTAGAAAGGTGAGGAATCCTCACTGAGGATCCAAAAATTACTTGTCCTCCTTTCACTGTGAAAGTTCCACAGTGAAAGTTTCACTAGTTTTTGGCACATGCAGCCACAAACACTACATCCAAAATAATTACAGTCTGCTGTATAATTGAAACATTCGTGGAAGCATAAAGAATCTTCTGACCTTTAGAAATGAACAAATAGCTCCTCCGTTTTGAGCTAAATGTTATGTTTGATCAGTGTTTTTTTGGATGAGATCAAAGAATAGACCTTTTCATGCACTTAATTAGTGTACTTTGTAAAAGAGTTTGTTGTACCCAACTAAATTAATGTTTTCATGGATTCTCACAGTACCCTGGGATTCAAGGTTCCAACAGAATTTACAATGACCAGCAAGTGACTGTACCACTTGCAGATTTGGATACTACAAGTACATTCTCTGCCTTGGACCCTGGTAAAAAATACAATAATGAATCTAAAAGAAAAAACGTTTGGTCTTAATTAATTCACCATTTTTTTCTCCTAACAGACACTGACAAAATATTTAATGAGCTAGAGTTTGACCAGCTTGCTCCTTTACCATCTTTGGTAATTAAAAAAATTTGGTTACCTCATGACGAATTGTCTTATTTTTTACAATTATTATTTTTTGAAAATCACAGATGTCCATTTCAAGTAAAACAACAGCGGATGACTATATTGAAAATGTGAAGACAGAACTGCATGTACAGAACGTGGTGGAGGCAAACTTGGACGAAATTGTTGCACACCGACGAAATACATTAACCAGAAAATTGATGCTCATTGATTCAATCCGTTAGAGAATGCAGAAATATTATATTGTACCTACAGGTAAAAGGAGTAAAGGTATCCGGAGAGCTAAATTCGGATATTCTGACTGGGAAAAACGGACAAGATGGAAGATCATTAGACTAATAATAAATGACTACATTTGAGGGAAGGGACGCTACACATGACAGTATGTAGTTGTTACTACATTGTAAACACATGAGACACATGAGTGTATATTATATTTACACACACATGTTTATTATTTTAGTGAAAGTAGTGTTGCTCTCTATTTGATCCAAGTTATATTACATCAAATGCTAGTACCACTATGCTATCCATGAAAAATTCACAAAATTTGTCAAATGACCTCCGCCTCTGTCCGTCTATAAAATGCACAATAGACAATGTCACTATCGCGAAGCAATAATTATTATGTTGGCAGCTGGCTCGCCATTCAGAAAAAATACATACCTCATTGTAACTAACTTGTATATGTTGGAAAAAGGCACAAGGAAAATGTAAAATATCCATGAAAAATCAAATAATAAATAACTACTATTAATAATTTTTCTCATCATGATTCACGTGCGTGTCAACAAAAGTGACTTTATTATCTGATTCTCATCATCCCAGTCCAGGTCTCTTTAGTATTTAAAATATTATGTTTACTAAGCTAATGCAAGTAGGTATTAATATTAAAAATATTCAAAACAGTAAATTCCCATTTTGTTCTCCTGCGAATCTAATCATCTACCTTACATACTATACTGCACCAACAAATTACAGCTAATATTAAATCCACCCCTCATTTTTTGATCACAGTTGGAAAATATTTTGCTCACATACCTCGTCAATCTTGTGTTTTTTAAGAAATAGCAAGGACACAAAACTCACAGTACACCTTCCAAATACATTGTTTACATCGTCAGTAAGTAGTTTATATCTGATAGTTCTATATTTTTCTTATTATAGGTAGAACAGGAACTAAACCATATGATGCATTTTTTGGCCAATGTACGATCTCCTAACTATCACACATACTTCTTTTACATAATATTATACTTTGTATATCATCGCTGTCCCCAGGACGGTGATGTTGAACAGTCAAAGTGTGACGAAAGGACATGATTATCTATCTATTAATATTTATCCTGAAACATGTTTCCCCTCTTTTGACTTTTTGCTTAAAGCCATACAATCACAACTTAAATCACCTATAAAATATTTAAAACTTATTGGCTGTGTAAACGTTTTTGCTTCTACATACTGCTGGAACATTCACAAATCTGCGTTCATGGGTACTTGGCAATAAATGAAATATCTAAGCTAAAACACAAACTACAATACAATGCTAGTGTGACAAACTACCTATTCTCTTGCATCTGTCCACTACTTAACTCCTTACTCAAATCCATTCTATTGAAGCTCCATTTACCCTCTCCATAAAATCTGAGTACATGGGTGTGGTGTTTAAATAAAGATGGTCGGTGACTGATGGTCAGCAAATTAATGTTACTGGACACCAACCTTCAAGAGTCACAAGTACAAAAATGTGATTAGTGCATGTTGAAATTTTTAGTTGAAAAATAATTGTTCTAAATAAAATAAGTGTCTTACATTGAGTAAATAGTGTCTTCCACATCCATGCTTACAGCGCTACAAACATAAATAGGAACATTACTATTATTCAAGGGTAATTTCTATAAATATAAATCAGTTTTAAAATTATCAACCATACCTGGTGCATTCATCAAGAAGAGCAAAACTTGGTCTATGGTAAAAAAGTCTAGCAAGGCCAATTCTTTGCTTTTCTCCCCCGGATAAAACGTCTTGCCAGTCTCTAATAGCATCCCATCCACCTTCCCTTGTTACTATGTGATTAAGCTTGACTTTCTCCAAAACTATTTTTAAAAGGTAAAAAATTAAAAAATTAGACCGAATATCATTCATAAGTTTAAGTTTGCATTTAAGGACTAGAGAAAGGATTGTCCGAACTTACTTTCATTCAAATCCCCATCTGTCAATCCTTTGCGACGCATGGCATTTTGTGTATCAGGGTATATAACTTGTTCCCGAAGGCAACCAAGGGACATGTATGGCCTATTTTTGTCAAAAATCACATATTGAAAATTGGACAGTGAAAGAAAAATAATTGTAGGTTAGAAAGTAGAATTATTTCCAAAATGACAAATAACACAATAAAACAAACCTCTGAGGAATGTAGTACAGACTAGAGACAGGAGGTCGAGAGAGAGTTCCAGTGTAAACTGGCCACAGTCCTGATAAAATTCTGTAAGAAAAATAGAAAATTAGCTATTTATAAATAACCTGGTCCACTCCACATATCTCACAAATAGAATAATATGTTACCTAAAAAGTGATGACTTGCCGCATCCATTTGGCCCCGTAATCTGTTTTTAAAATGGTATTATTTTAAATTCAGACTTTAGAAATTTTGTAAATGTGATCAAAGTTTACAACTCACCAGCAGGTGCATTCCCGGTTTCATAAACAGGTTAAAATTAGGCACCTGAAATGAAAGAATGTTTTTAACTACTCTTTTCACCAATTTGATATACGTAAGTTAATTTAATTTCAACTCACAATCACATCTCCTGTGGGTGTCACAATGTCACAATTTTTCACCTCAATAATGTTCTCAGGATTTTCCATGACCAAACCTAAAACAGGAGAAATAATGATTTATTATCTGTGAACAATCAAAAGTTTCAAAAAATATTTTCTTGATAAAATTAAATTCTTCTCACCGAATTCAAGTTTTTGTACTTCGCAAGACTCTCGAACAAAATTCCCCTTACTGACTTCATCGAAGACATGGAAAATGTTCCACACTCTACCTGCGTACCCTGCTAGTTCAACTATTTCCTTGTAGCTGAAAATATAACACAAATATGTATTAGACCCAAGAATAATTCTATACTAATTTCCAAACCAGATGTTCAATAATAATTACTCACGAACTAAACAATCTTTCAGTCGCATCGCTACCAGTCATCAGAAGGTTCTTGGTGGTCATGTAGTATTGAGTTCGTGTAGCGGCACCAGCCCCTTTATCCAGGCCTTTAGCTGTATTTAAAAATATACATGGTTCAATTTATTGTGTTCACATCTTCACGTAATAAAAATCACATCTATGATCTATGTATGTATTCTGTCTTCACCTGTTAAAATAGGTATTGCTATGAGGAGCCTAAACAAAAAATTTCAATTAATACCTTGTAAATGTGAAAATTAATAAAACGAGTAATAAATAAATGTATTTATTCCTCCACTTACATCCCAGTTCCTGCCCAACAATACTTCATCAGGTATTGTTCGATTAGTACATACCACAGTTTTGCGAAATAAATTCTACAGAGTTAATATAAATAAAATTTTAAAATGGAAACCATAAATAAAACTACAAATCAATATGAATTAAAATATGCTACCAACTCACCTTTTACTCTGACTTGTTTCCCTTCTATATGCATCTTCCAAAGTTTTCTTTTCAATCGCATCACCATTATAAAAAGCTATTTCTTCACTGTTGGTCACAATTCTTGAATGACAATGCCTTAATTTTGCCTTCATCTCTGCTTCTTTGGCTGCAAGTTCTCCAAACTTTGGTGACAATTTCTTCAGAATCTTTGTGAAAAAAAGTTGGGCAAATATTGTTTAAATACGCCTTCAATCTTCATGTAAGGTCAAAGTTTTTAAACTTTCAACTTACTTGGCTTGTAAGGAATACAACCGTTGTCGTCAAAATTGCTCCAGGTAAGGGATTTCCTCCAATGGATCTAGCTCGTCGAATTAAGGTTAAGGATATTAAGAATGCGTCAAGTGTCGGCTTCATCAAATGTGAATATAAATGGGCTACAGAGTTGGCAAAAGTTCCAATATCTTCAGTTAAGCTGTGGTCCGGATTTTGAAGCCTACTGTCCAGGTTTCCCACCCTGTAATATACTTGGGAGTCGAAGTAGCGATTGTAGGCATGCTGCACAAGTCGCGTACGGAAGCTTAATGCTAATTGTTTCTCCAAATATCTGTAAATACATAGTGAATAATTCCAACATTTAGTTGTCTAAGTAGGATCTTAAATTGAGTTATTGAATTATTGACTGCTATTACCTCATTGACGAATTGAGTAGACATGCTTTTTTAAAAAATGAAAACAACAATTTTAGAAGACATTTTAAAAAGTTACGTAGAATGCAAAAGATAATATTTATTTACCTGGAACCGCAATGGCGAACCACTTCAGTAGAAGAGCAAAAAATGAGGACACATTTCTGTCAATAAAGAAAACATTTAAATGTATCATGTTTATTACCCCAGAAAGAAAGTATGAAGACAAATTTTATTTACGTACCTAGACACAATTTCTCGAATGATCAAACCTTCAAGAGATGCGACATAGATCGAAAGGAAAGTTTTTGCAGAGAGAGCAAGGCCTAATGAAACCAGTAGTGTCACCTGAAAATATTACATGGGATATGTAAATTTTAATCATGATCCATACAAAGTATTAACAAGTTTGATTTAGATCTACGAACCTGTGTGGAACCCAAACGCGGTATCATAATTTTCAACAGGAATTTCATTTGCTTGAACTATCAGGGTAAACAATGCATAGAATTAGACAATATTGAAGAGCATTTGCAAAAGGTTCCAGTTACATATTTTGAATCGAATAACTTACAAATTCCTTGTTGATAGCAGCCCCGAAAGTACCTACAAACAAATAACATCGAATTACAGTAAATTTATTTAAAAAAGTCCTGAAATGAAAGTTTTGTTACCTTTTTTAGGTTTCGACGGTTTCCCATTACCCTTTTTCACTTTCCGAGATATATAAGCAGTGAGTAATATAAATGCTCCGATGATGTAATATTTTTGTCGACTTGTTAATCGCATAAAGAAAAGTGCCCATTTCGGTGGTATATACCTGTAACAATTAAGAAAACTTTTAAAACCTGACCACACAACCAATCAAATATGTAGTAAATCCAAGTTCAAAAGAAAATTACCTAATGGGAGCTTCAATTAATTTTGATAACACTCCCGGCATTGTGTAGCACTATATTTTTGTTGTCGTTTCAAATGCACAATGAAAAGAAAACTTGAAATGAAGTTTGTTGACAATTTTCATTAATCAGAAACACTTGACCCTTACACACACACGGTACAGACACACTTAAAATTCAGAGCACCAGAAGAATAATCCACAAGTGGAGATTGATAAATGATGAAAAATTTTGATTCAAATTATATAAAATCACATAAATACAGATTTCACACACGAAATAAATGTCACCGCATAAAATTTGTTGCACACGTAAATACTTATAACAATGTATTTCACTCTATCCGGCATTCATGACTTGTCTAAAATAAAATCACACAAATATCCAGAGTATTAGTTAAGTATGTATTTATGAAGTGGGAGTGTACCTTGCTAATTATAAATATAATAGAAATTGTACCAATAGTAAACTTACGGCGATGAGGATCACACCACAAAAATCATCACACGACCATTTTTAGGACCACTCAAAAAAGTTGCAACAAAAATAATTATTGAACAACGTGAGCAAATAGTTCCATTATCGTCAACCCCTTGTCAACACTTCACAAAAATTTGTCCACACGATAACACAGTTTTGTCCCTATCCTCCCGTTCAAACTCAAACATCCATCTTCAGCTCTTATGACACTAAACGTGAACAAGTCAATTATTACGTTATACTAAACCATCACTATATGAAACAATCTAAGTAGAGATAGTGTAGAGTTGACCATGATTTCAATGCCTGATACGATAAGAGCAGTAAACTATATAAAACTAACTACAGTCAGAGTCCATTTAATTGCAATTCAAACTCGTCTACAAGGAGGAAGGATATCTGTCTACTCATACAATGCCTTAGTAGTACCTTTGTAGCCTTAGCTCTTCTCTAAAAGTTGTTATTGACTTCCCAATGTCCAATACTGATTGCTCCAAAGACGTCCCTGACCAACGGTTTTTTCCTTCTTACTCGTCCAAATATTATATTCTATATTTTATTATTGTAGAGACAAGGAAAATAGTTAGAACAACTGACTACTCGTCCACTACTTGTCTTGTATGTTACTTAATAATTCTCCTCCTCCCTTATGTAGTTATTTAGTTGAACTGACAAAATGTGTTATACAGCATTGTCTTTTTTACATATACAATGTACGTATATTGTTGTTATGCTGTTGGGAACTGGAAGTGACGACTATGTAATGCACAGAATAATATTTTGTATAATATAATATTGTTAATTATGTAATGTTCTTCAAATGAGTTTGTGTAACATTGAAACTTGTGTGGTATATATCAGCGTCCCTGTCACAGGAATCATAATTGATTTTATACTACGTAGGCTTATAATTTGTACATACTACTCAATACATTTAACTTGTGGGAATAAACTGCAATATTACTACAAACCAAACGAAATAGGTTTAAACTTGTCTAGATATGTGTATAATATCTACTGTGTATTTATGTGTATGTTTGTGCATACTTTACGAGTACTTACGTCAAATGAACATTTTTTTCCTGGAAACACACACAACTGCTTACTTTTTTTGCACTGCTAAATGCACGAGATATGTGCATAGGTAGTATTTATTTACCTTATGTAGCACACACATGTTACGTTCATTCAAGAGTCATAAATGGGGCATTAAAATATCTATCATATTTTCTGTGTCCTAGACTTGTGTAGAGCGGATGTCATGTGTCGTCGTCACACAGTTTTTTTAATTCTGTAGAGACAAAATAATTGTCTACAACTCACAAATTTTCATATGTTGAGTTTCCCCAGAGCAGGAGAGAAAAAATGCCCTTAAGAATGTGAGGGTGTCTTCTTCCCTACATAAAGGTCAAAAAATTGTGATCGTAACATTAACGAAATAAAAAACTAAGAGAAATATTTGCCCATCATATAGCAATATGAAAAATCATCATCATCTAAGGTGAAGACGCTCAAAAAAATTGATCATATGGAAAGAATGCAAAATGAGAATGAGATGAAGGGTGAGTAGTGCTTGTTGTGTACTTGTGTGTGTGTTGAGGATCAAGTGTGAAAAAAGGGGAAAACAATGAAAAAGTCCTTGAAAGAAGGAAGGAAATTACATGTACAAAGGGTATATCAAAGTTCAAGTCAATAACAATGAATATGATATGATATAGTAAAAAATGAGAATAAATGCTACACACACATTCACATTCACTCTCGAGTTGAGAATATAGTGCAAATTGTAGCCTCCAACACACAAATAGAAACACACGGTATGGAGGAGATACAGTGTAGTAAAGCACGCAAAAAGTAACTGCACATCATTAAAGGTAGTCAAATAACATTACACTTGTTGTTGTGACCATGTGGAATATTATGAAAAAAAATGTTGGAATTCTTTTAGATGTGAATTTGTGACTCATCAAAGGACCCCCGTCATTCCCTCCACCACACACACACGTTTACATTTTACATGAACTCCTCTTTCTCACGTGAGGTTGTCTCGAGAGTGTACCTCACACACACACAACAAACAGAACACACACACAGTTCATCAATGGATGGGTGGTTCCAAAAAAAATACTGGAAATTCACTAGGATATGCACTTGAAGACTGTAACATCTACGCAACACTGTCAAAAAAATTTTTACTTCCTCTCCCCTTTGCTTATTCCTCCAAACTTTTAAGAAGACCCCCTAGTCAAATACATAATTTATTTAATATTTATTGCAAAGATTTTATTCACGAAAATTTCAGGAGGAATATGTATCCTTTGCTTTTAATTCTTTTCTACAATTTTCCATGAATTTAGTATGTAATGTTAATGTAATGCTGAAGAATGTTGAAAATAATCTTTGGGCAGAGTATTCATAATTTTCTATCATTTATACTTGTTCAAATGTATTTATTTGCCATTTAATAACCATTTTAAACAAATTAATTAATATTTTACCTACTCTATATCTTTCTTCCTAGCAGTCACAACAAGTTTATGTTCTGGTGGTTTCAGAATGAACCCTGTTCTTTGACCTAGATATGGAGGAGTTGAATGCGGTTCCAAATTAAATTCATAATTCTGAAGGATCCCACTGAAAAATAGGAAAAATTCTTGGATGGCCATACTCTCCGCTGGACAACTTCGCTTGCCTACAAATTGTCAAGAAAATTGTATAGAAAATAATGTGAGAATTTAATTTAAAATGTCTTTTTTGTTTATTACCTATAAAAAAGGGAACGAGTCTCTCTTCCTTCCTCACTGTTCCCTCAGGCGTTAGGAATCTTTCGGGTCTGAATGTGTCGGGGTCATCCCAGTAAAGAGGGTCATGATGAATATGATAAAGGTTCCAGAGGATGACAGTTCGTTTTGGAAATTGAAAACCTTGATACAAAGTATCTTCCAGTGCTGTATGCATCAGTCCCATCGGAACCATACTTGATTTCCGCTGTCGGATTTGTAAATCAAAGTTTTATCAATTAATTTTGAGATTTCTTATTTTAAAAATTTATCTTGAATTTACCAAAGTCTCCATCATTGTTGCTTCTACATATGGCAGTCTTTAAAAAATCACCATTAGGTCTCCGTTAATAAATTATATTCAGACACACAATTCTTTAGTACTTACTTGTTTTTGTCTTCAAATCCGGGTAATTTGTCCTTGTCAATATTTGAGTCAATCTCCAAGTGTACTTTCTTCTGAACATCAGGATTACAAGCAAGGTAGACAAATGCCCAGCCCAATGTTGAACTCAAAGTGTCAGCTCCAGCAAAGAAAAGGTCAATGATAGTGAAGCGTAAATTTTTTACTGCAATTAATTAATTAAATTAACAAAAGAAAACTGAAGAAATAGAATTTTGACAATACTTACACCCAACATCTTTGTAGAACATTGAGGAAGGATCCGTCGTTTTATAAATTCTTGTGAGAGCTACATCAATAAAATCTCGTTCATTTTCTGGATCATAAGTCTCTATATGACTTTTGAGAATGTCACGACCCAATTTGTCCGGAGCACCCAAGTACCTGAGACCCTGACATAAATTTCAAAAGTAAAATATCATATTTATGTAGTAAATCAAATTTTTAAAAGAATAAGCAGTGAATTTTTCAGTACTTTTTCATAGCCTGTGTAGGCTGGAGCCAATTTTGCTAACCATGGTAAAAAGGCTGTAATCCCCACCATGTTTTGATCAGCAAAACCTCTAAATATTTTTAAACTTTATTCAGCCTCAAATCAAGAGTTGTAGTTCATTTAATTGAGATTAAGATTGTACACTTACTCAGACATGATGTGATACACATTATTCATCATCTACAACGTCAAATGACTGCTCATGAAAAATGTATTGACCAAATTCAGACAAATTAAAATTGAATTAATTGTTGTACAACATACGGGGTCATCCAGGTCATATTTTTCACTAGTGAGTAATTGCCAAACACAATTGATTGCTGCTATCTCTAAAGGGGGTTTGAGGTACAGGGCGTTGTTCACATTTCGTCTAATTTCGAACATGATTACATTAGATCGAGACAAAAATGGAATATTAATTTAAACATTTAAAGTATAAACTGCTAATTACTTTAAATATGCACAAGCTTCATGAACTTGGTCTTGAATTATTCCTTCCATAGACTGTTTTCCGTAACCCATGTCCCGTAATGATTTCAGTGTGAATCGTCTCCAGTCTGGAAAAGAATAGAGCCAGTGAATTAATCAGTTACAATTTCAACGACGCTCCGTTTTCCAGTAACTGGAAGAATAGAATAAAATGGCTTACCATGCCAGTCTTGTCCTTCCAAAAAACCGAGCCCTGCAGAAGATAAGGCGAAATTAGATTCCATGATGCGGTTTCGCAAAAAAATGTCAACTTACCACAGTATCCTCTGATATCCCTGTGAGTGCCAAAAATGGGATCATTTATGGACATTTTTAAAAAACTAATTGTAAGTTTAGTCTTAGGTATGAAAATTAAACTCACTTTAGAAGTTCCAATTGATTTCTTCCCTGAAATACTGTCAAATCAAATTTTAAGTGACTGCTTACATTGTGTAATAAATTATCTCTGTTAATGTAAATTGGTGAAAGTTACCTTCCATTTTCGACATTTCTTTCATCGAATCAAAATCGTTGACAAACACAACTCTGCAATTTTTAAACTAGACAGTTGTACTCTAATTAAATCGTGCCCTGCGGCAAAGACTAAAAAACGTTGTCACTGAAAAAATTCACTTACAGATAACTTCCCAAATACATACTGAAAATATTTCCATACTTTCTGGACAATTCTGTGATGGTTGTAGTTGGGATTTTACCCATAAATGGCAAGTATCCAACGATCGGTAGTCCAACCGGACCTAAAATTTAGTAAACCTTACTGAAACCATTCATCCCACGCCAAATCAAAATTGTTCCATGCAAACATTTGCTTACCCGGTGGTAACTTCAGTTTCGATTTTTTCTCCCATACAAAATAGAAGTAAGTTACTAAACACAACAAAATCCCCAACTCCAGGAACATTTTTTATCCAGGAAAGTCCACACACACTTCACTTTTTACCCGTGCCCTAAAAAATAAATGTCCAGATTTTTCTCCAGTCCTTTTCTACTTCCCGCTAACTTGACCGCTGCCTTCTTTCCACAGTAGAAACTCACAGCCTAGTTCTGAAATGAACATTTTGACACAAGTCAAACTGAGACATTGACGTCGGAAGTGCGGAAATTGTTTTACAACCCTTGTCTCCTGTCTACTCTACCATTCCCACACACAGACACACACACACCAAAAACTCAAGGGTCCGTGAAACCAGAGCGAGAGAAATTGAGGAATTTTTCTGTATGAAGACCTCGCATTGAATTAAACTTTCCTTCATGTGTAAATAAAGATGAGCTACAAAGATGCATGCAACCATTTGCAAAAATCCTCAAGTCAAGCCTCATGATCATACTAATACAGGTACTCCTTAAACATGGGGAAAATGACTTCTTCGTGACCACCCATCCATTCACCGCTTACTCATCTCTTGAAGCCGCAAAAAACCTAATCAAAATCTCCTCCCATGTGAATTGTACTTCTTTCAACCCGAAAAAATAAACAATAGGATCAATAAGGGTCAAATATCAAACCCGGAGCCCTTCAGCCTCAAAAGTTGACAACCCTCACAATTAAATGGAAAACAATTGAAACCCCATTAGTAACGTAAATTCGTATCATAAGAAAGAGTTCAAAATTAGACTACGATTAGACACGGGCTGTTGCTGAGCATTAACTTCCGCTGCACCTGACAATTTTCATTTTTGGAGGATAGAGCACAATACAAAAAATTGGTGGGCTTGAATTCTAGACGATTTTTTGATGACACAAAATTATCTCAAATATGAAAGAGTCATTTTAACTAGTCATCACCCATCCTTGAGACGATCAAAATTAGAAGCAAGTCTTTGGAACAATTTGGAATTTACACAATATTTGAACATATTTTGAGTTTCTTCTCTTCTCTGTGAACTATTTATGTAAGTACGAAAGGATTTTTTTCATCTGCTGAATCGTGTAAGATTGAAAGACAATTCATTATGTCGTGAGTCTGTCTCACTTTATAAGAAAGTGTCCGTCTAGAGTCTAGACACATGAAAATTGGTATGCAGGGAAGGAGACAATTTACCAATTGTCACAAATCTTTTGTAGGAAGATGAAAAGCAAAAAAACCTGGAGATTCCGAAGGGACGTCTTTGTACAAAAAAGAGCGATGATAATTTTTTTGTGGACATGGAAAATACCATTTTCTATGGGATCAGCAAATGTAATTGGCATGTTAAAAAGATCATTGTCAATAACAATGAATTGACAGAATAGGAACACTCAGAAACTGTGAATAATTTGTCCCGAGATAAATTGAAGAGTTTATCTAATTCTGCACACATACACACACAAATCCCTCGAAACCAGCCACCAGGCAAAAGTCGAGAGTTTAGACTCAAAAGAGAGAGCACAACTTAACAGTCACATTTATCACAGGCAGATCTTTATCCAACTCATCTTAGCATATCCAGCTTTTGTACCATTTAATTTTGAAGTGGAAAAGGAAGCACGTGCTATTTAGATGTGTACTTTTTTACATTCTTAAAATCTTCTTTACATAATTACTAACTACTTAAATGCACTTTAATAATATGTTGTTTTATAGGGACTAGCTACACACACTCCCTCCACAGATTTACACTTCAGATATTTTAATGCATAGTTGTAAAATCTTGTGGAAATTATTAGCAAACTTTTTGCCTTTCGCTGATAAAACTTGTACTTCTGTATTTTTTATTGCATGTCTTTGTCACATTAATTCACACAAATTTGTAACTGAAAAAAAACGATCCCGTTACTCAGCTGACCCTAGGAACAGTTCCTACAGTCAAAAAAAATCACAAGAATGAAAATTGTTTTCCATGATAAAACCCCAAATTAAATCATTATGCAAGTTTTTTACCTCCATGATGAGTGAAAGTACATCTTCATATTTGAGTCGTTCCTTAAATTCTGACACTGTAATTTGGTTCTGAGAATTGGGAGCTGATGGACAACCCGCCGAGACATGAAGAATTCCTTCAGAATTAATTTCCATATTGACATTGACAATCTCACCTTCAGGACAGTTGGGTGGTAAATTCCCCACAATAAATTTCCCAAGTAAATGATTTTGTTCTGTACTCTTTTCAGTCCCTTCAAAAACACTGATTTCCAACTCTGTACAATTGGCATAAGGTGTACTGTACTGTTTCGTATTGGAACAAGGGACACTCGTATTCTTCGGAATGACAACACTAAAGTCTTCCACCAACCCACCTTTCTTTCCTTGATCTGGTGTCAGATAAATTTTAATACCCAGATTGAGTGGAATGACATCACTAATTTCTGGACTCCACCCATTTGTCTCATTATTTCCTCCATCTTTTTTGAGGGTACTCATAAGAGCAGCCTGGAGAGCAGCTCCATGAGCCACAGCTTCATCTGGATGTATCGATCTACATAATTCCTTCCCTCCAAAATAATCTTGGACCATCTCTTTGATCTTGAGGATCCTCGTTGACCCTCCAATCATGACAACTTCTTGAATGTCAGTCTTGTCTAACCCCACATCTTCTAGAACATTGTCCATGATTGTCAAACACTTTTCAAAAATATCTCTATTGAGAGAATTGAACAAATCTCGTCGAAATGATAGTCGAAAATCTGTCCGATCGAATAAATTATCCAGAGCGATGGGGGATGAAGGGGCGACACTGAGATTGATTTTCGCTTCCTCACATGAATTCTTAAGTCTACGCAACGCACGATTGGACTTCCCCCAAATTTCTTCATTTTTGGATTGTTTCAATGCTGTTAAATCAACTTTGGACTTAGTTTTAAGTTCATTGATACAATAGTCCATCATTCGATTGTCAAAATCTTCTCCACCCAAATGAGTATCCCCACCCACACCCAGTATTCGAATATGACCTTCACTGAGGGAACAAATTGATACATCGAAAGTTCCTCCACCGAGATCAAACACTAGGATCTTCTTTTCATCTTGACCTAGCCCCAGTTTGTGTGAATAGGCCAAAGCTGCTGCTGTCGGTTCATTTATAATTCGAAGGACGTTCAATCCAGCTATTGTACCTGCATCTTTGGTCGCCTCTCGTTGACCTGACGTCACAAAAAGAGAGAACAGTTCAAAAATTAAGTTGTCACTGAAATTTTTACTGTTCAATCGATGAAGATTGATTACCGTCGTTAAAATATGCTGGAACTGTGATGACAGCATTAGTGACCGGACAATTTAAGTGAGTCTCTGCTTGTTCTTTTAAACTGATAAGGATTTTGGCTGAAATTTGTTCAGGGAAGTAAGAACGACCTTTCAATCGGATGACTGGAGTATTACCTTGAGAGACTACTTGAAAAGGCCACATGGCCATATCTTGTTGGACAATAGGGTCATCAAAAGATCGACCAATGAGACGTTTCACATTAAATATAATGTCAGTTGGACTGAGATGGATGTATGTTTTGGCTGGATCCCCGATTTGAAGGACTTCTTCATCATCCAGGGCGACATAACTTGGTGTTGTCTTTTGACCAAGTTCGTTAGGGATTATTGTGACTTTGCCATCCTTGTAAACACCGACACAGGAGTAGGTCGTGCCTAGGTCGATTCCTTGAATTAAGAGAAATGTAATTAGTAGTGTATAATTTCGCTACTTCGATGAATCATTCATGATATAAACTACTTACCGATGGCGGGACTTTGCTCGTCATTGTGAAGGGTTCGATCTAGGATACTTTGAAGGAGGTCATTGAACTCTGTGAATAAATTATTCTCTTCCGAGGGTGTCAAGGGTAATTTTGATTTTAACTGTTGGACTGTGAGGTCAGCGATACGGTCATGATTCTCTCTCAATTTTTTCTCTGTTTGATTATCATTCGAATTTGTGACTTTTCCCATTTCTAAAGTGTACAGTCTTTTGGCTGCTTGGATGGCAATCGATAAGGGGACATCCCTCTTCTTTTCCTATCCAAGTATACATGGAATTAACCAAATTAAGTATTCACATTATTAGTGAAACTGGTGTGTGACATTTTTACCTCTACACTGTCCAGTCGTAAGGCAGGCTGCATTTTGAATGTTAATGTTTTTAATTAAATGTCTGAACGATTTGAGAGCTCTGTCAAAAGTTTCCCCGAATTTTCATTTGAAATTAAAAAGCTTTTTGGAAGTAGATTGACTTCGCATTTAGAATTATGGACGCAGGTTACTCAGAGTGGACTAAATTATTTATCATCAATCGGACTTTTATCATATGGACCATTATCGTTATCTTCTATTTGAATTTTTACGCTCGTGGATTTTTATAATAAAAATTCGTTGGAGATTGTGAACAGTAGGGAATATAATAATAACACATGATAACAAATGTAAAATCTAATGTCAAGAATAACTGTGAGAGTAAACATCATTTTATTCGTCATAATATTACGAAAGATATATTATATCTTTATGGTTTGTACACATATATTGCAAAATACATTTCAGGTAAAAATTGCATTAAAATAATTTTGAGTATTTAAAAAATTAGCATACATTATTTTCTGCCACTTTCACCGAGTGACACTGGGAGGGAAAATGATTTTTCATGTAAATGGAGAAAGTCGGAGGGAATATTTTCACCCGCATTTTCGTAACGGTGAAAGTTATGGTCAGAAGGAAAATGGACACAATTGGGAGAAAACGAATTGACGATTACAATCGTTGAAAAATTATGAACAGAGTTCAGTATAATTGTATGGAAAATATCCCTCTTGATCTTTACACCTTCCAAACCACCACCCACTTGGATCCTACAAAAGCATAATAAAAAATCATCAAGACTGTACAATTAAAATTCTAAAAATTATTTCAAAAATAGAGTGAAACTTACACACACAACATGAGTGATTAAATCTCCTTCACGGAAAGAAATCTCAGTAGTATCCCCTGTGAAACGAGTTATAATAAATCCATTTTATTAAAACCTGGTCATCCAATTGGTACAAATTGAATGAAATTAATATAATTTATTGGAGTGATTCAATTCTTACGAGCATCAAAGTCGAAAAGAGCTTTAGCGACCAAAGCCTTTTTCCCACTTTCACTTTCACTGACCGTCCGTTCTTCTTCTTGTTGACCTGCTTTCTCTTCCTCCATCTTTTCCTGAGCCTCGTTCCAAGTTGATTGTTGTTGATCTCTTTCAATGGCCTCCCTCTCTTTCCTCTTTTGTCTCTCTTCATCAATATGTTTCTTTGTATTGTCCGAATCCCCATACATTGCCAGTAGGATAAATCTAGCCGTCAGTTGAGCAACCCCGACAGAATTTTTGACGGAAGGTCTCTGTCCCCGTCCTTTCACAGTCCCACTCCCTGAAATCTGATGACCTAATAATTTTTCAATATCTACCCCCGACAATCGTCCCTTGTCTTCCTCCACAATCAAATCTACGAGACTGTCTGAAATTTGACATCCAACGTGAAGAATCCCATCTGAATTAACTTTCAAAGTGACATCAATCAATTCAACAGGCCATGGTATGTCCTGTTTCGTTTTTGACATTTGGATTTTGAAATTCCCAATCAAATGTTTCTCCGATCTTTTTTTATATTTACTCGTATTGTTTTGACCCTCAAAGATTGAAAATGGAATCCATTCCTTGTCCGTCTCTTCATCTGAGATTTTGTACTGAAAAACTCTACAACAGGGAATTTTAGTGTTACGAGTGATCACAATGACCCCTGTGTCATCATCCATCATTTTCCCTTGATTTTGACCTGATTTTGAAAAGTCGATACTGATGGGAAGAGGAGTTACATCCGAGATAGTGATTTGTCGAATGACATTCTCATGATTCTCTGAATTGATTCCACTCAAATTTGACACTTTATTATTATTTCCATCTCGACAATTAATTTCTTGATAAGCCACAATCGAAGCTCCATAAGCCACTGCTTCTTCCGGGTCTGGGTCAACGATTCTACTAATTAATTGACTTCCAAAATATTCAGTTAGAATTTCTTGAATTCTAGGAATTCGACTTGACCCTCCCACAAGGACAACAGCTGACAAGTCATCTTTGGTCATACCAGAAGAATCCAGTGCTCTTCTCACAATCCCAAGACATTGTTGAAATTTCTTTTCATTAAGTCGATTGAAAAGTTCTCGATCAAATGGGACATTCAAATCCTTCCCTTCATAAAAAGCAGTCAGACCAACACGAGCCCTTTTTGAGGCACTTAACAGCTTTTTCTGTTCCTCACACAAAGTTTTGAGTCTCCTCATAGCCCTCACAGCTCTAGTTTGTTCAATAGCCCTCCCTGCTCTCCTCTTTTCATTCAAATCTACTTTATGCTTAAGTTTAAATTGTTCAATACAATAATTAGTCATGGCATTGTCAAAATCTTCCCCTCCCAAATGATTATGACCATCCACAGAGATGACATCAATCTTTGATCTTTGCATGGATAAAATAGCCACATCAAAAGTTCCTCCACCGAGATCAAAAATTAAATAATGCTTTTTGGAATTTTGATCTGAATTCTTTTTGTAAAAATTGTATGCAATGGCTGCAGATGTGGGTTCATTAATAATTCGAATGACGTCCAATCCGGCTATTTTCCCTGCATCCCGGGTAGCTTGTCTTTGTGAGTCGTTAAAGTAGGCTGGAACTGTGATGACAACTTTTGATATTGGTTGACTCAGGTAATCTTCAGCACACTCTCTGAGGTAAGTGAGTAAAAGGGCTGAGATTTCTTCAGGGAAATAAGTAGAAGAATCAATTTGGATTTTAGGAAGTAAATTTTCAGGGCAAACTTTAAAAGGCCAATGGATCATATCACGTTGTACTCGAGGGTCAACAAATTTCCGTCCAATAAGTCTTTTAACATCATAGATTGTTCGATGAGGATTCTCAAAAGCCAATTTTTTGGACACTTCACCTACAAAATTTTCTTCTATAGTCAAAGTCACATAACTTGGAGTTGTATTCTTCCCAAAGGAATTTGGGATCACTTCAACTTCACCATCTCTGTACACTGCACAACAACAGTAGGTCGTTCCGAGGTCAATTCCAATGGCAACGTCCTTTGTCATCTTGGATGAACTTGGGTCAAGTATTTGGTAGTTAATGCGTCTTATTTTTTATTACTTCCTAGAATTACGTTGTGCAAAATATTGAAGTCCGTTCAATTATGATGTGAATGTGAGTGTGACTCAGTTTTAATAACATCGCATCTTTGATACGGCAGTTGAATCATTCTAAATGATAAACAGTTTTTTCGATAGTGTATTTATCATTCAAGATAAAAAAATTTTACAAGGAATTAACCGACTTTATCTTTTTTTATTCTCTCGTCCACACAAATTCATTTTGACCACTTGACTACTCTACTGCCGTGAACTGGAATTGAATTGACAGATATTCCTTGATTAATTTGTCAGGTTAGAAATACATTTTTCAAAAAATGGATTGCCAGTCAAAAGACTGTGCAGAAGTTTACGTCCTGGATGCAGCAGAAAGGAAAGTGACTGTAGGTTGCATTGTCCAAACTCTCCGGGTAGATTATCTGAGACGATCTTTGAGTTCAACCAAAGAAGAGTCGGTCATTCAAAAAATTGCAAATAAAAAAGCCATCATTCATGATATTGTGAATAGTGGGAAGGTGTATTTGGAAGTTTTGGGTGAAAATGTTGTGGGGACCATACCAGCAAATTGTATTGCACTGGACAGTTCACAAAAATCAGCCAAGGTAACATTGGGTGATGGATCATCCGTGGGGATTGGATCTCTCGTCAAAATCCCAATGGAAGAAGTTCATGGATGGCTTCATGGGATGATAGAGACATGTGGGAAAACAGGGAAAATTGTTCGAATCACAAATATTGGGACTAGAGATCAGGGTGAGTTGATTTTGATTTAATTTGAATCAACACTTTCACTTTTATTTTACAATGATTATTATTGCCAATGGAATAGGGAACATCCTGGTTCAATTTGCATGGGGTCCTCGTTACTACTATGCGGCGAAAGATCTGTCTCTTGGTTATCCAGGTACGATCAAATTAAATACATTTTCAAAAAGAAAAACTTTTAATCCGACTGTACAAAAAATTTTTAATAGGGGACATAATGACGCAGGAAATGACGGCCCCTCACAATTGGATCCATGTAGGAAGTATTGTTCAAGTCACTCAGCCTCCGGATAATCTAAAAAGTCAGCAGTCAAACAGTATGAAGATATCTCATGACCTGACATTGACCGGAGAGTATGTGACAGTCAAGAGAATTTTCCTTAAAGCTTTTTCATCGTCAAAAATGCTAGAAGTGATGAAGGAGGAGAATGGTGACCAAAAATTGTTCAGTGTTCACTTGGAGAGTCTTCGACTGATTGACCATGTAGTGGACAAAGAAGGGAACAAGATTGGAGTGACCGGAGAGAAAGTTAGACTAGAAAAGAATGAGGAGAAAGTTAAAGAGGTCTTAGGGGATAAAGGTTGGGATGTCAAAATGGTAATTTATTTGGGTATCCCTGGTATCACTTCAGGATTGAGAGTTGGAGCTGATGGGTCATTGTGGGTCAAAGTACAATTTTATGATGACAAATTTTTCTATTTTAAACCAATTGTCTTGACCCTACACAATCAAAAAGATGATAAGAGTCTTTACTCAAAAACTGTCAAGCCCTGGATAACCACTGTGGACGATAGTAGTAGCAGAGGTATTAAATAATTAAATGTAATTAGCTATACTTTCATACAGTAAGAATTTGTTTTTTTAATTACAAATATCGTAACAAAGGAATAACTTTGTCCACAACCTTGGAAATGATTGAATATGAGGACTTGAACTATGGAGAGGAACTTGGAACGGGTAGTTACGGGTCAGTTTATCGGGGACTTTGGCGGAAGAATGACAAGTGGAATCCTGTAGCAATCAAGAAAATTGGACTCAGTGTTCAAGTTAACGCAAATGCAGTTTGGATGGAAGCCAACACTCAATTGTAAATACAATCAGCCCTACACATGTCAGTACTAAATTAATAGAATCCGAGTAATCAAGGGTTCCAATTGATTTACAGATCAATGAGACACCCAAATATTGTCAGATTGTATGGGATACATGAAGAACCCAAGGAATTGTGGGTAGTCATGGACCTTGTTAACGGACAAGATTTATTCTCTCTCCTCTTTGACAATCCTAACCCGGAAACAGTAAGATTATTATTTCATTCTCCTCTCTACTTCCAGGAGTCAAATACATGCTAAGCTAATTTTAATTTTTTGAAACAAATGAAACAGAAATTAAATTTCGAACAAAAAAGAAAATTATGTCTGGACATGTGCCATGCCATTTCATACATTCATCAACGACAGTACACACATTGTGACATCAAACCACACAACATGATGGTAAGTTACAAAAAGTTCTTGACAAAATCATTCGAATTTCGAAATTCTGAAAAATTATTTCCAGATTGAGAGAAAATCGGAAGATTCTATCAAATTGTTGATTTGTGATTTCGGTATTACACGCTTCCTGGGTGAGGTCAACATGAATGCCATGTTGACGAAATTCACAAAGACTCTTGTGGGGTAAGTCACTGATAAATTTCATTTCAAGACTTTACATTCCTCACAAAAACGGGAAAATGTGTACATGATTGTGTCATTATCAGAACACCCGCTTACATCAGTCCTGAATGTTATCAACAAGATGAGAAAACCGAGAAATTTCCAACACCCTCCTACGCTTCGGATGTGTGGGCTCTCGGGATAGTCTTTTTCGAAATGTTTACTGAACAAATATTTTGTGATGGTGGGATGAAATTCCTCAGTTTTATCATGTCAAATGAAGATCAGTTGGTGAAAAAAAGGATTTTACAAGTTCCAGAAGTAATACGTCCAATTATAGCCAAAACACTCGACTTTGAACCTCGACTTCGGCCAACTGCTCAACAACTTTGTGAATTCTTTTATGAATTTCAAAGCTAACATTTTTCAGTGATAATTTATCAATAAACCAAACCAGTGTTTTAAAAATTTTGTGTTCATGTGGTAAAAGATTTATTTCCAACGTATGTAAACACAGCTTTGGAAGGTGAGGCCTAATTTGGACATGAGTTGTGGATTGGACTTTTGAAGATCCCAAAATTCTTGTTCATTCTCCATTTTACAGTAGCACAATTCGAAAACTTGTAATTTCGATAATTCCAGTAAATCTTGAATGTATTTCAACTTGATGAGATAACGACTGCTTGGATTGCCGTGAAATAGAAGAAATTTTAAATTTTTCATTTGTCCAAATCTGCCAGCAAATTCTTCCATATCTTCATCCGAGATGACATCGAATCGAATCATGATTGTTGTCAATATTAGTGGGATAAATTTGGGATTTTTGAGTCCTCCAGTAGGATCGACAGTTGAACCGTCTGAGGCAGAAGACAAATTCAAACTCAATTTTCTCAGTTTTTCACAATCTCGAAAAATGGCACAGTCATGAAATAAAACTGAATCATGAGCTTTGTAGTCCAGTCGAAAGTCTCTTAAGGATTTTCGACATCTTTTCACACAAATATTCACGGCTCGAAAAATTCCAGGTTGAAGTTTTTCAGTACTGTAACAATTTAGATTTTGAATCCAAAGTTGACTGTTGAGAATCATGTCCGAACCAGAAGAATTGAGGTCACAAGTGAATTTTTCAAGATTCATATTTTTCCCTTTCATCTTGTATCCTTCAGCAAAGAGTGTAATGGAGGATCGATTTATTTCCAAATTTTTCAGAACAAATCTCAATTTTACCAATAATTCGGACAAGGAACCATCCAGATCAAAATCGAAGATATTTTTGGAACCCACACATATTTTATCTGGAAATCGAGGCTCGAACGCAAGAGTTTTGAGAGATTCAAGCTTGACTTTTTTGCTTATATAGTCAATAATTTGGAATTCATCCTGGGTCAATTTTCCAATGCCATGGAAAACAATTTTGGTCACTTGAGGTAGATTGGCAAGGGGAAGTTTCGTATGTGGACTACAGTAAGAAAGGACAATGTTGGAAAAATGAAGGACTTGCAAATTAATACAATTTTGAATGACGAGGATAATATTTTTGTGATTTGTGAGTCCATTAAATTCAACTGCTGAGAGGGTGTCTCTGTATGACAGGGTCATGAAGCGATTCATCTCTTTTTCTGTCGAGTCAATCCTGAGGAGTTTCAAATTTTTCCATCGAACTTGTCTCACTCTGTCAAAATTGTAGTCGTTTAATTGTCCTCTTGGAAAGGGTCGTCTGAATGCATCTGGGGGTGGAGAATTTACATTTGTGGAGTGACTTTGTGCTTCCATATTTTCTGTCTACTTGAAAGATTTTGATCCTAGGCTTGTGAAAAGCTTTGATGAGTGATATTGGTGAAAGTGAAAAAGAAAGGTGAAAGCACTTTCAATTCAATTGAGAAAGTAATTAATTTTTTTTTGAAAAAAAACTATATTTTCATGTTTATTTTAAAATGAAAGTCTATCATCGAATTTCAGTAACCGCATCAACTTTTTGGTTAAAGGCATGTATTTTCTTTTCGAGCAGTATTATGACTACAAATTAGTATCACGGGATTTGGATGGAACGCAACTAGACCTAGCTAACAAATAATTGTGCCATTCTCTCATCATGATCATATTTTAGTAGTTTTTCCACTAAATTATCAAAATATTCATAACCGTTTAAAACTTCTTTTAAATTAGATAAAGATAATCCAATGCGGTGGTCTGTGACACGATCTTGTGTGTAATTATAAGTTCTGATTTTTTCCGACCGTCCAGCTAAACCAACTTGCAATTTTCTTTTAGTCCGAATTCTACTTAACTGAGCTTGCACTTGCCTGTCGTAAAGTCGAGCTCTCAATATACCTAATGCTAATTCACGATTACGAATTTGTGATCGTTCCGTTTGACATTCAACGACCATTCCTGTAGGTAAATGAGTTAGTCTGATTGCACTTTCAGTTGTATTGACATGTTGTCCACCAGCCCCACTTGCTTTCTTTGCTTCATACGATAAATCTTGAGGCCTTATAATCACTTGACGGTCAGTGGGTAAAGGTAGGATGGCCACA
>WJFB01001222.1:0-35408 GCA_009870185.1 Pygmarrhopalites habei
TGTGCACAGAATTTTTCAGATATTTTCGACTGGACAATATGTGGACGTGTGTGACAACCTCCTTCAAAAACTGTCCATTGTCTTTCGAAAATTTTTACTGGACATCCGACAGAAAAAAGAAAGAATATAAATAAATGCAATAATAATGTGTTACACAGTGAATGTTTGAGACTGGACGGCATGTAATTTAAATGCATAAATTTTTGGGTATAACACTGGCATATGTTTTTAATTTTAGACTCCATGCCAGTTTTAAAAATATGTACTCCCAACCCACAGCAGTGAGCGGTTCATTTTTAATTAGATGGAATAGAAATATTCTTACGTGTATTTACGCTTTACCCTCTGTACATTTAATTGGAACTTGGGAATGAGTGACTATTTTTCTCTAGACAAAATTGCATACTTGTTCATTTTTAAGAAAATTATTTATTTTTTAAACAAAAGAAGAACAATTAAAATTGTTCTTTTTATATTCCCAATTTTCCCTCTCGACACAAGGTCAATTTGAATATCAAATTTCGGAAATAAAGTTTAATCAAAAACTCTCCTAATCAACAAAACTAATCCTTTGACTTGGGAAGGAGACAAGAATAAATGGTTGATTTATACATAAATGTCAATTTCGTGTGTATGTGTGTGTGTGAGGACGAAATCAATAAACGTATTAATCTCGTCCCCTCGTCCCCTTCTTTGGAGCAATGACAGGATCAGCTGAGTGCAACAAATTAATTAATGAGTGTTCCCCAGTCAAATTGTGGTGGAATGGTGTTGGGACGAGGAGGAGTCATAAGTACTGAGCATAATATGACAAATTAATTCCATTCCGAAATTGTCTGGGGTTCAGGATGGACTTGACACACACACACACACAAAGACTCTCTCTGGAAAATAGTAGAGAATGGTGGTGGTGGCTCTAGGGGGACGATGATAAGTGGATAATGTATTTATGTCTACTGTCAGTGGGTTTTCCACGAGTACAGAGTAAGCAAAGAAAGAAAATTACTATTGACTGACAGCCATGTGCCGTACTTTGTACTTATTCTAAATGTTTCCGCTAAATGTACTCTTGATCTGTTCTCCCCCTTCATAATCTCTGTAATTATGACGGTGCAGACAGGGACGGACACTATTATATCATTTGGCCTATCATCTTTTTACTTCCATTTTCTGTCCAATCCGAGAGCTCTTACCTTGATTTTGAATCCCTGTCTCTTTCACCTCATGACTAAAAATATTCTTATTGGATTCATTTTTTAGATTTAATTTTTAAGAATAGCAGAGACAAAAATTCGTACCTCCAAAGTTGTTCTCCGCAAGGCACACTTGTGAAACGACCATTTCCCCCTTTGTTACAGTTGGAAGTCCTAGAGTTAGTCTTCATGAGAAGATGTGGATGTGGATTGACATGTGTATTATTATTATTGTTGTGATTGTGTCGATGATGCATCCGGTCATTGCCACAGATTGTACTCACCCCACCCCCACCAACTCCTCCACCCCCTCCCTCGTCCTCATCATCCTCCCCAGTACTGTGTTGACGTTGGTGGTGGTGGTGGGTCGTGGCTGAGGTCGTCGTCGTCGGGGACGGTGGAATAAGCCCATCCAAGGGTGAGGCAATCGGTTCCGTGGAAGGCGTTTCAGGAATCAGAGTTTGCCAAACCGCGGTCATTCTCATTTGTCAACAACGCCCAGTCACACTACCCCTTCACACCCACACCCCCTCACAATTATCTAGTGGTCCAGAGTCACCCTCGACCTAGGACCTCTCAGCTGAATACACTTGTTTCCTCACTCCTGAGGAATCACTAGTTAAAAACTGTATGAATGATAATGATGGTCACAGGGGAAAATAGGACACACACAATTTCAATCCTCTCGGATTCCTCCCTTTCTCTTCAATTATAATTTGTAGGGGTGGAGGCCAGTGAAGAGAAACAATTTCACTGACATTCTTAAGATCTTCCACGGAATGAGGGGTGTGTGGTTAACTTATAATGATAACAATTATTTTCAAAAATAAAAAATTGATGACAAGTTGGAGCTACATTTGATCTGGGGATTTCACACACAATACGATGACTCTTTTGTTGACGTTGACGTTGTTGTTGTTGACGATGATGATGTAAATAGCACTGCTCTGTCCATCCTTTCTCTTTTGCCTCCTCCACTGCTGGTTTTGCGGAGTTTGACCTCCTCCTCCTCACTCTCACATAATCCCAACTTTTTTTCAAATCCAAAACTGATGAAAAACTAATTTTTTGGATTATATTAAATCAAATTGTGTACTGTCCATGTCACTACCACTGTCCCGAGGCGGCTCTCACCTGAGCCTCAACTCTGGAGAACGATTGAAGTCTGGAGAACAAATGTTGATGATGAACAATGATTTCCCAGTTCTTTTGTTGGAATTATGTTGATTACTACCCATTCTTGATTTCCTTTTTTTTTGTATTTCAAACCTGGAAAAACAAGTTTTGAACCAATCAAAATAATGAGGACTTTCGTGGGATTACGTAAATTACGGTTATTTTTGAAATGTGAAAAATCTCCAATTTTCCCGAAGAGACACAAAAAAGTGTGAGGATTTTTGGAGACTCATCAAGTCACTTTTGGTTTCAGACCTTTTCTTTTTAAAAAACTGTCCCGTTCTCCAGAGAGAAAGAGAGATAAAACGGAGAAAGTTCACTTTTATTCCCTTCTTGCAAGTTTGTACACGTTTGATTCAAGGAAAAAGAGAAATGTTTCTCCTTTTCCCCTAGCTCTCCTTTGGTCAATTTGGAAAAATATAATTTTGGGTGTAGGAGAGAGTGATCATGTCTTTTGACGAGGACACGGACACAACATACACTCACACATAAACACTAACTGTGGGGCACGAAGGGGAGAGGGGGAGAGAAAGAGAGAGAAGCACATATGGTTGTACGTGAAGTAGTCGTCGGAGAGAGAGTAATGTAGAGTGGTAGGTTGGTTGGTGAGAGCGGCAGAGTTGCTGCATTTCTCATGCTAACTGTGGGCTGCTGCTAGCAGTGGGGCAGTCTCAGGTAAAATGGAAACGCTCAAAAAAAAGGTGGTCAAAGTTAGACGGGCAGGCTGCCGCAGGAACGGAAGAAGGTGGTGGAAAAGAGAAGAAGAGGAGGTCACTTCCTCTCTCTCTCTCTTTCTACCTCAGCAGCAGTCATGTGTATACCACAACATTGGAGCTACCTATAGCCAGTGTGTACATATGTACAGTAGACAACAATTCCAACATTAAGAAGAGAAAGGCTGGGGTAGTAGAGAAGGAGTAATGGAATAATATGCGAAATACCATCAGCACCACACTAACTACTCTGACGAGAGAGAGAGACGGTCAGGTATACTGCAAACACACGGCTACATATAGAATTTGAGTGTGTATGTGTGTGTGTGTGTGTGTGTAGGGGTCCCTCGTTTCTCTGGAGAAAGTTCTCCAAAAGGTTTTTTACTCTCTCTCCTTCTTTCTCTCTGTTGATACATTGTAATATGATGACAAAAATGACGTCTTGACTCTTTTTGTATGTCACTCCGTCATCAAAACTAATCCTGATAACTGTTTCCTCCTACACACACAAATACACACACACACACACAAAATACACTTGACTTTCATTTTCTCTTTTTCCTAAATGACGGACGGACATGAACAGGGAAGAGGAGACTTTCAAAAATAAATAAATAAGAAAAATATTATTAGAACGGCAAAATTGAACTTGAGGGATAAAGCATGGGGAATTTTTATTACTGAGCGTGGTCTGACGGGTTTCCGGAGAAGAAGGAATGGAGGTAAATGGACGTAAATACCTTTAAATTAATTTCTGGGGCGTGTGATTCAAGTCAAAGGAAGAATGGCTTTGGGAATTTTCAAAATTACGTTGGTAATTAACTTCAGGTACCAGGGAGACTTTAATTCCCGAATATTGCAAACTATGGCAATTACCTTCTGTGTCTGGGTTTAATAGTGCCAATACATGAAGCATGACTGATGAACTGTAAATTTCCTTTTGCAAATAAAATTTATTTATTTACATTGTATAGACTTTTAAATTTTTAAAAATTAAATAAATGGGATGATTCTCCGATTAAAATGTCTTCTCAATAATATCGTCCACATAATTTAATACATATGGTGGTCGTACTTATTTTCTTTTATCAACTACGCTCGTACCCACCCGAACGAAGAGGTATTAGCTAAATTAACCAGAGACACTCAACTCCGCCAAAGGCTATTTATACTCGCGTATGTACGGGATTTTCCCCAGCAAAGATGGAAAATAAATATCGGGTTGAGTGCTGGATTTTAAGTGTCGACATTAAATGCGAAGTATAATCCCCGATTTGATGATTTTTTAAAACCAAGTACTCTCCACTCTTTCTTAAAGAAAAAGATAATAATTTCTGTTCCAGGCCCCCCACCATTTTTCTTAATTAACTGTGCTAAATTTATAAATCCAATTCCTTAATAGACCAACATAGTAAATATTGTAGAATAGCTTTTTTTTCTAAAAATTCTTTAATTCTCCAGTTAATCTGTTGTACTGGTTCTCGGTCTTCCCCACAATTTGGACTTAATTACTATTTCCCTTGTGATGGAGAATGAGGACTCTCAAAAAAAACAATTCTCGACTGTGGTCATTTATAACTTGGTAGTTAACATTGATGATGATTTCACAATTCGGACCCAAAATAATCTATTCAGCCTGTCATGTCCTGCCCATCATCAATCTACTCTACTCTGAGTACTCCATCCATATGTATAGCTATTTATCCAACGACGACAACGACGTCGTCGTTGTCGTCGTTCCCTCGTCAGTTCAATTGTCCAGTGCACTGCACTGGACAATAACCTCCATTACTCCACATACTCGTCACCTCGTTAACCAAGTTATTCACAGAGAAATCGACACACACACACACACATAAAGACAATTCTTTCTCTCCCATATAAATATATTTTTCCCAACGCATGCCATCCTCCTCTTAAAGTCACATTAAAAGTCGAAGACCAGTCCCCCTTTCCTCCTCTTTTCTCTCTCTCTTCCAATTGTACCCTGTCCATTTCTTGTCCAACTTGTAATTCATAACCCCCGTTCTTCCACTTCCCCGCAATCTGCCACTCTCACTCTCTCTCTCTCTCTCCCTCTTAGCATATGAAGAGAGAGATATTGAGAGGAGGAGAAACTCCAATTACTAGCTGTTTCAATGAAAAGGTTGCATGCACACACACAACACAACCTTACACAGCCTATACACACACACATACCAAGGCACACGTCACAATGTCACGGAACGGAACCCCATCAATCCTAGACGGACTTGTTCCTTCCCTGCCATTTGCAATACACAATGTCTATAATATATGCAATATGTACAGTCTCCTCTTCCCTGCCACCGCCACTCCGTACATGTTTCATATCAATGAGCAACTTGGAATTTTCTCGTATCTCTACATACATGTACACGTGTGTGTGTGTGGAGGGAGTAGTGGTGTGTATATATAGATAGACAGAATAATATTGTAGTCAATAACATAACGCGAAGGGGATGATAACCCATATTAAGTGTACTGTGAGTGTGTGTGTCTGTATAATGTAACTTGCAATCTCCCTCCGTCCTCCTGGGCTGTGGGCCATCAAACCATGAAATATTTACGATAAAGAAAAAGGAGTTTGGCAGTCTTGGAATGGTCGTAGTGGGGACAGGAGCAAGGGAAAGAAAAGGGCTCATTCCCCCACTCCATGCCATGTGAAGTGAGTGGCAATATTATTTCTATTGCACAAGTCCCTGGACGACAGGACGAATCGCTAATCAAATGGAGAAACACTACTAATAGAAATTTAGAGAACTTCTCTCTCTCTCTCCTTTTCTCTCTTTCTCTTGTTGTCAGACTTTGTATTTGGGGTTGTCAGGGAGACGGGAGAGGCAAACTTGAAGAGAGAGAGTCCTGGTCGAGTCAAATGAACCACACACACATAACTTCCCTTTTTGTTGGATGTGTGTGTGAAGGAGAGCACTACTGTGTAATAATAATAATAATAATAGTTACATCACACGATAAGAGGCCAAGAGCAACCAACAACAAAATTCCCTAAACAACACTATCGACATAGGGAGAAAGCAAACCCCCCCCCCCCTCCCTCCCTCTTCTTGTACTCCCCACTAATTCCATATTGTGGCTCTATACATCAAGTCTCGAGGAAGAAGAGAACCTCCTCACATAAATTTGTCACTTTTAAAATTCCACCTTCAATTTTGTAATCTAATTTTTTAGAATTACCAATATAAATGCTTTATTGCTAATACTTTCACTTGTAATTAAATAGCTGCAAATTGTGGGACAAACAATTTTTTAAAATTGCGATGTGGTACACCACTAATGCAATAATACATTACATAGATTGCAGAGAGAGTGTACACAAAGCTCCACCCAAATTCAACAGTACAAGAGAATGAGAGAGAGAGAGAGGGAGGGATAGAGAGCGAAAAAAAATGGTGAAAGCATTCAAAATGAAGTTTGAAAACAATACAAAATGTTCCCTTTCATGGATTATTAAAAATAAATGGAGGAGAATGGAGAAGGAGGGAAATTAATGAAAATGAATGGCCTCGCTCCTCAAACACTTAAAATGAAAGGTCATGCGGCACAATAAAAAATAATATGGCAGAGACAGGGAACAGGGAAAGAAAAAAAAGAGAGAAAGAGGGAATTGGTACAAGATGGAAACCGTAATGTCCACCAACACACACACACACACACACACACACAAAATTAACTCAAGTGACTACCCTGTCAACTTCTTTGCGTGTGAGTCTTGTATACTTTTTTAACTACGCCATCCTCTCCCCGATCTGCCTGAACAATTATTTGTGAAAGTTTCTCCTACGTAAAAAAAGTAAACGACTCATAAGTATGCATGAGGAAAAAAATCTAGTCCAGATGATGAGGGCCGCCTTGCCATGGTCACACACACACAAACACACACACAGTGAATGCATGATGCATCAATGGTACTTGTACACAGACACATTGTGTGTTGAAGACCCTCACACACTTGTCTCCACTTTAAATTCCCCATTTTGCACTCCCGTCCCCTGTCATATGGGACGAAAGAAGAGGAGGAGGAGGAGGAATACATGACGAGCCAGGTGGTCTTGTATGGCCAAAAAGTGAGGTTTAGCATCCATGACTCAACTTTTTGTGTCACCTTCATCCTTCTTAAGAGACTGGAGGGAGTACTAAACATTCCATGTTTAGTGTTCTCAAATTCCCCTTTTCCCTCCTTCCCACACACAACAACAAGACAGTCAAAAAGTTTTCCTACCTTCAAAAAGTCACCCTCCAAACGTCTTAGTGCATACAATATAGGCAAGAGAGAGAGAGAACAATTCAAAATTCATGAGGCACTCAGTCAAGTTGAAAGGAGAAACTTGAGCAAATTCAATACTACAGTTTTCTTGGTCATGGCCATTTGGGATAAATCATCCACAAGAGTAAACCAAAGTGGTCAATTCTACACAGCCCCTCCACCATTTCATCCACATACATCCTGCACTCGTAGAGAATGTGGAGTCGGTTTCCAGCAAGATGAAGTCCAAGTCGGTAAACGGGGATGAAGAGATACTTATAGAATGGTGTCTCCAAAACTGTGGGCTGTGCCTCTCTAAGGAAGGAACATTTGCACTTGAGTCGACCTAAAACTCAACAATTTAACCTGTCCATCGTCCCCCCTCTTCTCTCCTCTCACTCTTTGTTTGTTTTGTTTTGAGACATCCTATACACAACAGTTGAGATGCATGTACATTGAGGAGGAGAGTGGGAAGGATGTGGGGAGGAGAATGCAAGGTATACGTATCAAATTAAAACAAACTATGTCTGACACAATAAACTGAACGTCCTCTGACTTTCTATGAGAGAGAGAGGGAAGGAGAGATGCTGTGCCTGTGACGAGACTGGGATCCTCCGTCACAGAGTATTGTATACAAGGAGACTGTAGCCACACAACAGACAAGAGAGCCGTGTGGATGTGGATGTATTTTGTACATAAATATTGACACTTAGATGAGGAAACTTGGTCAGACTGTCTAGCGAGGTGTCAGTTAGCGATTGCCCTCCCGATAAAGACTTAAAAATAAGTCCAATGGAATTGGCTCAATGGGTCTCCTCACACAGCACATGCAGTCAGGAGGAGGTGGAGGAGGAGAAGGAGGAGCAATTCAAGGTAGCCTTAATTTCCTTTCCAAACTTGTCTACAACTAATTGGAAAGTCTTATTATTATTATTCTTATGTATTTTGCTCCACTTGCTTCTCCTCACGTATCTTTATCTCTCTCTCTCCTTCTGTCCTGGAGACCCAATTATTCAGAGTCAAAGTCATCCATCATACATCACCAGCATACAAATGTCATTTCCTCCTCCTCCTCCAAGTTCCAAGTTCGATCGGAGGATACATGTAACTATGGATGCAGGAGGGAGAGAGATCGGGACAAGAAAATTATCCTTGTGCACTCTGTCTTCATGTAAAGAATGTTTACTTTCAGATCGGAGGAGGAGTGTCACAAGGTTCCTTCAGCACAAGGGTTTTTCCCTTTGGGCTCTGTTGGGACGACAGGAGGAAATCAGAGAGGGAAAATTACTGATACTTTAGACTGCACTGTGCAGAATTGTACTGGAAAATTTTGGAAATAAATTTTGTGTACCACATTAAGAATACAAAATTTCTCCCCTTGGTCCTTGATATACAAAAGACCAAAAACATGATAAAAATTTAGCAAAAATAAATTAGACATTTGGTTCCTGATTGTGATTTCCTACCCAGTAAAATTTGGTATAAAAATTTTGCATAAAGAAAATTCCAGGCTGACGTAGAATTTGCAAAAATGTTTGCATCCTGGGGATTCCATTCAACGGTATTTACACGCTGTTGCCTTCCATGTATGATTCTGGACATTATCCGGAAGATTATATGATCCATGAGCTAAACGCGGGACGTTGTGTTGACAATGTGAAGATTGAAGGAGGGGAGAGAAGTTACTCGGATTTGAGTTTAAATTACCCAATGTGTACAAAATAGTGAGGGGGTGGGAATATGACAAACCGGTGTATTTCCAAACATTAAACAGAAAAGACGGAGGAGGATGAAAACAGGAGTAAAAGTAAAGGCTTGTCATTCACACTCTGTGTGTAGCATATAAGAGTATAAAAAAGTTACTTAATGAAAAAATCATAAGAATATTTGAAGGGGAGTACAACTTCTCTGTGCTTCTTAAACTTTCCATAAATTGGTAATTGGTTCATTTGAGGGAGTGGTGGTGTGTACATAGCATATTACTAGTGGGTACATTACAGGTTGATATATTATGCAATTGCGAATTCCTCGGGCAAGAAAGTAAATAAATTTTGTCCAGAGTCACTTAGTCCACGAATAGAGTACAGAGTGTACTTCTTGTTGTTGTGAGTTTACAAGTTAAAGCTTTCTTCCCCTTTCTCTTCCTCTGTCATACAATGAAATATGGAGGAGTGGATGAAACTAAATACTTGTCATTCCCACATTAGAAATGCATACAAGATCAAGATCCTTACAGGCATTAGTCCCAATACAAAGTCCCACTTTGACAGCCAAAGTACTACACTTGTGTGCGAATAAAGTTGAGGAATGTGTGTTTTTAACTATCTATTCCTTATACCTACACACACACGATTCTCTCTCTCTCTCTCTCAATTATCAAAACTCTGGCAATACACTCCACTTTCACACTCCACCACTCTTGAGAGAGGAACAGAGAACAAAAAGAGGGAAAGAGGATTATGGCAAATTATCAAAGGAAACAAATATTCAATTCTACACACAAAAGTTATAGTTGTGTCGTAAAATAGTTTTTTCCTAATTTTTTGACCTTGAACTCTGGTCATTCACAAACAGAATGGAGTTATCTCAAAAAAATTCATATTCAACATAAAACGAAATGAATTAGTGAAATAGAATTCACTTGTCTTGAATTGTGACCTTCAACTCAAATTTGCAAGATTACTTGTATGAAAAAATAGAATTGTGGAATGAATTATTCCAGCCGAATATCGAAATTTATTTTTTAGCCAGGATTAGAATACATCTAGAATTCTATTTTCGAGAGAAATAGGGAGGGAAGAAAGTGAACAAAGAAATCCCTGAAAATAAAGGACGAAGTTGGACTACTTTTTATTTCCAAAATTCTATGCATCATTAATTGTCCACACACACACACCGGCACAACCACACACACGCTAATTATATTGAGCCTTGAAAGCCGATCAGACTCAGCCCAAAAAAGAATACACCATTGCGTTGTTGTATAATCAAGGAGACCACAGAGAGAGAGAAAGAGAAATTTCCACTCTAGAAATTTCCCGAGAGCTTGATGGAGAGTGGGACGACAGGGAGGGAGACTCCACCTGCCTGTTCCCGTGAAATTCACGTCCTTCTTTCACTTTCTCGGGTTTACAAAATCCGAAGGCAGGGCAGGACAGGTGGATCTTTTCCCCAATTCGAGTCAAACACAATTCCCTTTCTCTCGACACAATTCTTCACTGCACTGCACATATTGCACACACACACATGCACTCACAATTCCGAAAAGCATGAAAGAAATCACAAATTATGAGTCACAATTTAATCCTCATTAAGAAATTAGAGTACGGTGTGTGTGTGTCTGTGTGTAGGGAGCATGAAATGTGCAATTGCCCTCCAATCCACAATTATTGGATGACTCTTCTGGTGAAATTCAAATTCAAGCTCAAGCCGTAACCGTAGCGAAACTGGAAATTTGATCTTTGTCCCAGAGAATGCAGTTTCTCCTCCTCCTTCCTAGTCTCTCTCTATATAAATAATATATTAGCCATGCTAATACACATAACTCCCACAGTCCCAACGTTATGCTTCCCTCCCCGGTTTCGGAGAGAGAGCTTCAAGCTCTCGAATGTTGAGACAAAAACAATTTTGTGCCAGAGAACGGAGGGAAACAATAAGGTAAACGGCATATTAAGAATACCCCTCTTCTGTGTGTCTCTGTGTGTGTGCATATGTTAGACATTACAGACTCACACAACACAGAATTTTGACTTGGGTAACTACGATTGTAGTAAGTGTGTGTGTGGATTGTCGTGCACAAAAAATCCAGGTTGTGGTTGTATTTGTAAATTTGGATGTGTATCCACACAAATACACACCCAGAGAGAGAGAGAGGGAGAGAAGAGAGAGCGTAAAAGAGAGGAGGGGGGAAGTCTTGGAAGTTTTCTATTGTTATTTTGGCAGGCAGAATGCCATGAAACTGTCTGTAATGGAGCAACACGCAGGGAAAGGTATTTTCCCTCTATCTATCAAACCTGATCTAGTTGATCTCTGTAGGATAGAGAGAGAGAGAGAGAAATGTACACACATGCAATCCTCAGCCACAGTCATGCTCGTCAACAAAAACAATATAGAATGGTGAGACACACACACACGCATATATAAAGAGCGAGTTCCACATTGTAGACAATCTATTACATTGTCAGATATCCGAAGCTTGAAAGTGTCTCACCGACATCAATTTTATGCTTTACAACAGCATCACAGTCACAGCCCAGCTCAAGGAGGAGGAGGAGGCAAAGAAACCGAGAAAGTGAAGACAGTGGATAGAAATTAATGGCTAGGCAAATTAAAAAAACTGAGGGTGCCTGCGTGTGTGCTGTGCTGCGACTGCTGTGTCTGTTGTGTGCCGACCAGATGAACAAAGTCTCACTAAACCAGCCCAAGACTCAGTAGAGCACATCATAGCCCACAGAAGACACTCACACACACGTGCATGTAATTATAAGAGGGCAAAATTGGACTATTTGTAAATCTTTGACACACACACACACTCAGAGGAAGAAAGAAAGAAGCACACAGACAAAAGTATTTCCAAGTGGAGAGAGGGAACAAGGTCTGAGATGAAATTTAGTTGAGGTTGAACACAGCATGTTGAGGAGGAGGAGGAAACCACATTTTAAAAAATGTTAATCTATATTAGAATTGTCCTTCCCCATCCTTTTCCATTTGCACATTTCACTACTTGATCAACTCTCTCTCTTGTTCCCACTGTAATTCCTTTAATTGTGGGCTATACCATATAATTGTATCTCCTACTTTTAGTACAGCATCTCTTGCTTTATTTATCCTTTATAGTATCCACTACTAAAAACTCGAGCCAGTTCTCAATGACTCATGAAAGGAAGGGAGTTAGCGCAGGAACACAACTCAAACGATTACGGTATGCAGTCTTAAGAGATCTCTGTGTGAAATGGAGAGAGAAATGAGAAAGAGTTAACTTTTTGATCCGGTTCCACAGATGTTTGTTTGTGCAGAAGAGGAAGAGAGGAAGGGAGAATCCTTTCATTGAGTCAACAATCATATTTCACTCTCGTCTCCCTCCTCCCCCTCCAATAATGGAACCCAACACCACCATCACCAGAGAAATAAAATAATGTTGTGCAAGTTTTCCCCTTCAATAACAATAAATACTTGTAGTTTATAATGATTAGACGATAAACTATTTGTGTGTGTTTGTGTACGAAGTAGTGGCAAGGAAAAGTAGTACTGGATTTTGGGTGTTGTAAAATATCGAGTATGTACTCCGTCTCTGTATTGACTACATCCTCACATTATGTTTTTAAATTATTGCTACCATACTCATCTCATTGCCACAGCACAAGAGAGAGAGTGTGTGCGTGTGTAGCCCAGTAGTACACTTTACTCTAAAAAAAGCTCTTCTTCCTTCTCTCCCTCATCTTCACTCGGATAGTCCTATTCCATCTCCGTCATTACTGATCTGTGACATAATCGGCAATAGCAATCTCTCACTCTCTCCCTCTCTCCTTGTGTGTGTCGTATAAGTGTAAATCCATGTACGCCGTGTATATGGACACACACACATGTAACAGTAGCTTGTAAGTGTCTTATGGCTGGAGAGAAAGAAGAGAGTTAATTTGCTTTCAATATGACAAGCCAAGGAGTAAAAAGGCCAGCTACTAAATGATTATGGAAGCTTTAGCTGTGTGTGTGCTACTGTATGTGTGTAATAATAATATCCAAATTGTGGATCGTCAGTGAATTTTATCTCTTCTTCGTATGTACAATAACATTTCCTAATGGAATGTGGAGGATGTTACACACGTTACAGCTAGTCAATACAATGATGCCATACACCATTTCTTACACACACACACACACACGACATTGCATGTACACGGTGTATGGGGAAAACATCAAGTTTTGTTGTAGTTTGTAGCAGTCTCACAAATTTTCAGGAGGGAAGATCAAGATCAAGTAGAAAAGATGGGGAGGAGAGAGGAACAACAACAACAACGCAGATGTCAAATCTTTTGACAACAACTAAAAAGGATGAGAGCCCACGGAGCAGTTTAACCAGGGAAACGTGGGTGGGAGAAATGGGTTTAAATCCATTGTGTGTCCCTCCTCCTCTCATTATACAATATTTACAAGTCTCTCTCCCTCGGAAAAGGTTAAAGACTACTTGATTGACCTTCAATCAAAAAAGATAATACCTTCTCTCTCTCTCTCTCTGCTCACATAAAACTTGATGAGATGGGATGTTGAGTGTGGAGAACAGAATTTAATTTACATTACTGAATTAATTTACACAACCCACTCGCCTCCTCCTTCTTTTCTTCGTCCTCCTCCTCCCTCCTGCATATAATGCTGTATAATGGGATGGTTAACAACAAAACAACGGCCCGATGTGACATGATGTCTCCATCAGCTCTACATTTTTAATTAATATTATGTACTCTAAAGTTACAACGTTGAGGCATCTCTTTCTCTTCCAAAATTTTTTTTGTTGTCTTCCCATAATAATGAAGTCAGCACGAGTTAATAGGAAACGACAAAAATATCCCACACACACACCTCTCTGTCTGAATTGCATCAGACTTTAGTTGGAGAGAGAGACGAAAATGCATTTCGGAGCTAATAATAAGCATTTCTTCACAGACACAATGACATTGTTATGAAATAATTTATATTAAAAGTGTAAAATGTTATCGTACCTTCCAGATTGCACCTTGGGGGAGTAGAAAAACTTTTCTGTTATATATACTGTGTGTGTCAGTATGTACTGTTGTGTACATATATGTGTATAACTATATTACTTCACTCACTCTCAACACCTTCGAAACACCATCACTGTCGTCGATATCATTGTTCTGAGCGGGAGGAAAAGGCCGGAGAAAAGCTCTGAGAGAGAGAGAGAGGAAGATGAAAGTTTTCACAATACTGTATCTGTTCCAGATCAAAAATGTCAGGTATGAAGTGAGAGGCACTACACACACAGAAGAGAGAGAGAGAAGGTGTATGTGTTCCCTCACTCAAGAAATACTACAATGAGAGAGGGAGGGAGTATCTGGATATATGGGAAGATGTATCTTCTTCAGTGGGTCCCTTGCCTCAAGTTTTTCCTCTTCTGTTTTCTTGATGATAACGACGGAACGAGAGAAGAGGAGGAGGAGAAGAAGGAGGAGGTTGTATGTTGGCTGTGAATTTGGCACAATTGCCTTGGTTTCTTTATTCTAGTTGTGAGAGTGAGTGTATGTAGATATAGGGCCTACCTACTTTACTTCTACTTCACTCTCCCAGTTTCCTTTTCATTGTACGTATACACACACACACACACTTATACTTATATAAGTAGTTGTTTGCTGCATCACTCTATCATGTGTGTGTGTACTGGGTAGTGTAGATAGTCTTCCCTCCTCCTCTTGTCATGATTATCCTCTTTGGACTGAGTCTCCATATTTTTCATAGACGGGTTCAAAATTTGTACTATTGTGTAATGTGCATTAAATGAAAAGTTATCATGTTCAAAATTAATTGAAAATGTAGAAATTTGGACAAGGAGGACACACACACACACATGCACACAATGTGTGTGTGTGGATGTAGATTGATGAAACGATTGTGGAGACGAAAAGTATCTTATCTTTTCCCCTAAGCTGTGATAATGACGCACAAATTGAGGAGGAAATACGAGTGTAAGATTTTGAACACGGAATCATATTGTGTATGTGTGTACGTACACTGTACAGTCGTGAGAGTATTAACATCTCACAACTCAGTCCGGAGGAGGAGGGAGGAGACGTCTTACAAGAGAATCAGACAGAGAGTGAGAGAGAGTTTACAAGAGAATAAGAATCAAATCGACGTATTTTTAGCGTATCATACCATGCTTTTTCATCATTATTATTCTCTCTGTCTACTCTGCACACGGTGGCACACACACACTACCACTCTCTCAAACACAACCCTGCTCTACTCTCTAGAGTGATACAAGTAGAGGGACGGAGTGTAAAGTTGTAAAGTGTTGAGAACGACCCCACGGAAAAAGAGGAGAGCTCCAAACTCCGACATGTCTAATCTAATCTTGTCTCTCCCTCTCCTCCTCCTCCTCCTCTCTCGGCGAGTGAGTAGTGTACAGTTTGCTACCGTACAGTTTTTTATGAAGTATAAAAAGACTTAGCACTGAGCAAAGCAGGGAGGGAGAAGAAACCGGAAGGGAAAAAGACAAACGGAACATTGGATTGTGACTGCTGATTTCTTGTTCTTACTGTAAAGGTAGGAAACGTAGTTCAGTTTTAGAGAGAGATGAATAATTACTAGAGATGTGCAGAACAACTGGGAAAAGACAACCACAAAGGACGGGAGAGGGGGAGGGGGTGTGACATTCAATTTTTAATAGGAGCACCTTCAAACTTCAAAAAGAAATTCTTGAGACTATAACGTTTGTTTTATGCAATTTTAAATGAAACCTTTGTATTTGTTCGGGATTGCATGGCGAAAAAAACAACAAACTTTTGTACTGCAAGAGCTAATTTATTTGTATATGATACATATATACCGTATAAGGTACAATAAAATACTGAAAGTAAATATAGAGTCCGGGTATAATTAAAACTCAAGGTCAAAGTTAAGTTTGTTTCCTTAGCTTTCGTTTTAAGGATATAATTGGACGTTTCCGACGATTGAAAGGAAGTTTTAGAAGATTTGTAATTTTAGTCAACTAGAAAAATGTATTTTGAAAAGGAGGGATTTAAATTGAGGATTTACGGTCTCGATTAGACGTTAAGGCAATCAATTTCACTTGTTTTTCTTGTTGTTGGAAAAACAAATTTTCATTGTTTTGGCTGAGGACAACTTTTTTCAAAAGATGGTAAAATGGAATTTGAACGGTTTGAAGGGTGGAATGGTATGCATTTAAATTTTATGTGATCCGAATTGGATCACACACAATCCTTGTAATAATACGAGTAGTCTATCAAGAAAATCGTTGTGTGCGGTACTCACACAAAGTTAGTATTTTCTCCGTGAGTCAATCTTGTCAAACTAAAGTCTTTCATCACCATCACCACATGCCACACACACACACTCACAGAATGCATGGACAAACGGAGAGAAAGCGGGAGAGAAGACAACAAAAAATGTGCATATGCAAATTACTTAGTTAATCATCTCTCTCCTTGCTGCATTTCTGGAGATAATGACTTTACATTTTCTGAGAGAGAAGGAGGAGGAGGTATTAAATGTGCCAAAACAAACAGCAAAAAATTGCACACATTTTTTCAAGGCCTCCTCCTCATCTAGAATGTAGGTACTTTTTTCAATCTATAGAATCAGTTAATCCGGGTGGTGGCATTCATGAGAGTCACGGGAGGGGAACAGATTCACTTGACACTGTGGGTTAAGTAATTAAACTCGACTTGGACCATTTAACCCTTGGATCCTTCGCAATAATATATCCTGAGCTTTTCAAATAGAATTTCTCCTTTCCCTTTAAATCCCACACACACACTCTCTCACTCAGAATATTATTGGGCATTGTATTAATCTCCATTAACTCCATCGTTTAAGACGGTCGAGATAAATTTTAATGTATTCCCTCGTCCAACTACATTGTATGTACATACAATCATAAAGTTTTTATGACGAAGGCTCCTTTCAGAACCTTCTCACATTTGGATGACAAAGTATGAGGGAAAAATGAGGTCCCAATCCTTCTCCTCATCTCCAATTATTTTCTGAACTTGACGTCTAAAAAAAATTTGCAAAGAGAAGAGAGACAGTCGAGTCGGTTCATCATAAATGAAAATGAGTAGATCAATCGTGTTGATAGTTGATTACGACACTCCTACACTCGTGAAATAGTGGATGAGAATCAAATCATATTGCATCATGAGTTTCTAGTGATTGTTAGAACAGTGAAAAGTTTGGATAGCGATAGCATGACTGTCAATCATGGATGGAGAGAAACGTTCACTTGTAAATTATTTCGTGGCGGTGGAAGAAAAGCTGCCAGTAGGCATTGGCATGGTACACAGTACAAATGACACCACTTTAAGTATCAGCCAGAGATTGACAGATATCCACACACACACGGTACAATGTACAACGAATCATCCGAACTTTTCTACTGCCATTTTCCCCATCCTCTTGTATTTGCAAATCATTAGTTTTTTCCCCCTGAAAAAAATCCCCAACACGAACACTCCTTCATAACTGAATTCCATGCGTGCTTAAAATATAATTGTGGAATGTGGATGATGAACAATCACTTCAAGTCAATTATGATTCCAATCTCAATTTATTAAAAAACTGATCATGTATTCTGAATCTCTTTTTTTATTCCATTACAAATTGAACAAAATTATCTCAATTATTCATCGAACTTTGTACAAAGCTTGGTATTGCGTAAACTGTTCATCCATTTTTTTGAAAGAAATCAAGATCCTGGACAATTAAAAATCTAGTTCACTACAGGCACTGATTCTGAATCAGATGTGAGAAGTGATTGGACTGTGTTTAAAAATGAGGTGTAAAAAATGATCATTTTCCGATCAATTTTGAGAGACTTTGACTTGTGAGCAAGACTACATCGAATGCGAATAATAATTATTGGAGAGAGGGAGAAGGAGAGGAGGGGTCGGTTTTGTACCTACTCATTATTTTAATAACAACTTGACAATCAACTTGTCAAGTGCATTTTGTCTTCTGGAGAGTTGAGTGTTGTTCCAACTCACTGTCTCCAATCCATGGAGGATCCACTCTGTTTTTTTACATTCATTTTTGCAGACGACAAACCTTTCACTACACAACAGAACAGACTGCACACGGGGTATGTACTACAATGGAAATTTCTGGTCGCACGTCATTCACCTAAATGGAAGAATTATTATTATTATAACATTGAATATAAATGAAGGAGGTAGTCGGCATCGACTATACCTACCTTTCCATTGTGTGTGCCTTTGTGTGTGTGTGTGGGACAGAATTGGGGTGGAATTAACTGCAACAACAGAGCAAAACATCAATGAAAAAGGGGGGTTCGTTCCCCAACATGAAACATTACGTGCCAGTGAAGCCCAAAAGTACAATTATGATGATGATGATGTAGAGGGAAATTTCTTGAGTAAACAGAATAGACAATGCATGCAGAAATGAGAGAGAGAGAGTACAATAACGTCCACAATAACTACAATACTCCACGATGCACAATCAATTATTAGAGGTTAAAATGACGACGATAAAAATTTTGCAGCCAATCCATCCATAGAACAGGTTCCCACCCAACTCTTTTCACATTTTTAGTGAAAAAGGGAAGGAGTTGGAAACATGTGCAAAAATATTGAAATATTATTATTACATGTACAATTCATTTTCATGCGGCAGTCCTCAAAACGTGTAATTATTTCCCTTTTAATGATGGACTGAAACAAACAATTAAAGAGTGCACGCTCAGTTTTGCAAATCCCTCAGCTTACCCACGATGAGATGCAACTCTGTAAATATTAGTAGGGAATGTATAAATAAGAGAGAGAAAAAAGTGGGATTTCATTTATTCTCCCAGTAAACTAATTATGATTGCACACAGACAATCCCAATTTAATTTTTCCTTTCAAAAGCTACAAAACCTTAATGTAGGATTAAGGAAAAGATGGTGAAATAATGATAGCATCGGTATTGGGGATTGGATTGATCAACTAATTTTTAAGAGATTTTTTCAGCTTTGCGAAAAAAAATTGTAATTCTATCTTTTAATGGTGACTTTAGCCTTTCTGTACAATGTAAAATGTCGGAAATTTTCCACAATTATTTACGTCAATATTCATCAACTGATTTTTTTGTTACGTAACTTGAATTTTTGTTGATTTCATTCTTCTAAAACCCGTAAAGGTGTTCGTGTTGATATGGTAGTAGCATACGATTGCGTTTGTGGTGCAATTAATTAGTGCGAACATTTTTGCTTCGTTTTAATTACACAGTGCGTGGCGATGTATTTAATTAAATTATTGTTCTCTTCATTAATTATGAGAAACGGGATTGGGAAGCCACAAAAGAGATTGGATAGGTTCTGTCTTAATTATGAAATTTGAGGCTTACGAAAACAATGCTTAACAAAAGCATTGTTTGAAAGGTTTATGAGATATTGGAATTTTTAAATCAGATTCTATTATTTTTCTTTGAAAAATTCCATTCACTTGACAAGTTCAACATTGTGGATTCCAAAACACACGAATAAATGCTGCACGTGTGGTCAGTAATTTTCCAAAAAATTCCTAGTCACTCGTACTTTCGTACAGAACTTGTTAACTTTCTAGCGCATTTTGAGAATAAACTTCTTTTTTATTCAGGTATTTAAATGCACAGTAGAGCTCAACTTTATTACATAATATTTTTTTACTTTTCTCTACACATGCTACAAATGTCACTCGAATTTTAATCATCTTCAGATGTTCTGAGCACAAGGAATATACTAATCCGAATATTAATTAGGTCAACACGCATCCATTCAAATATCCGATGAATCATGAACACATCAATAGTTGAATGTCTTTTTGCCAATAGAAGGGTCTACTCAAATTCCTAAATAAAAGAGAATTGAATTCACTAGCTATCAAAATCCCCATCTCATTTTGTCCAGACTGTTATGTAGTCAGGACACAGGAGCGTGTATGCTTTCGTGCAGGCTTGTAAACAAAAATTACTGGGACGATAATCATGTCCTTGGGACAATTTTTGAATGAATTTCTCATAGACCCAGTCAACTTAGATAATTCACACTCCATCATTTATTCCTCGGATCATTCAGATAACTCCCCTCCTCTCAAACGAACCCAGATATCCGCCAGACAAATCCCACACACGCAATTCAATATGCTCCATAATTCCCTCAGAGAGAGAGATTTGTACATGTGTGCTATTGAAGTGAAGTGAGTCACAGATCATACGAGGGAAAGCTGACGAAGATTGCTTTGAACCGTCATCATATCATGCATCACCCTTTAACGGGCCCTCCCCTCCTCCTCCTCTCCCCACAAAACTCCGTACAAATAGATTCCGAGCTAAAATAAATAAATAAATATTTGCACAGTGTTCCATACACCACACACACACGCTCCCTCCCTCCTTGACTCATATGTATGACGAGGAGCGTATGTTTTTTTCCCTCCTCCAGCAAAAGTCGGAGTTGGGGCGTAATAAGAGTTGAACATACAGGAGGTAGACCAAGACATAGGTGCTCCATGTTAATGAAATAGGTGGGTTTTCTCCTGTCTCCTTTCTCTTTTCACATGAGTTCTTTCTTCTTTCTCCTGGTTGGCTGAGTCACGTCTGATGTTTGGGTGATTCTAGCCCTCTTTTCCTTTGTAATTTTCTATGGAGGTTGGTAAGTCTCTTCTCTCTTCTTTCTCCTCGTAGATCTCAAGTGACTTTCCCTCCCACGCACACACACTCCTCCTCACACATCAAAGACCCAAACTGTACGCAAATCATGCATTCGGAGACTTTCTGTCCAAAACAAGTGTTTACACAACAACAAGGAGACTAAATGGTTTCCATCCTATTCTATCATATCCTCCACTTTCAATTGAGGAGGATTAGTTATATAGGGAGTGGGTATGAAATCCACATTTTTTAGTCGTACCGTGTCCTCGAAATCCCTTCTCTTCTTAGCAAGAAGTTCTTACGATCCTTGCATGGTCAGAATTGTCAAAATTCCATTGGCTCCATTCATGACGAGGATGGACGGACATGGAAAAGTGTACACGTCAGGATTGGCACAATTAAGTGACGTGGACTCGGAATTAAGATAAAAAATTGTAGGTGAGTTGAAGTAATATGATACATATATCGTTCTTTGCTTTCTCCATTTGTGGGTTGTAAAATCCAGACGGGGAGAAAGCGAGAAGAATGACATGAGGAAATTGTCAATTGTTGGAGTTATCTTTTTGATAATACATACTCCCATTGCTTTGTGTACTACATTGTATGACAGACACGACATTTCTGCTGAGACACACAAATTTGCCAAGTTTTGTGGAGCTGAATTACATTTATATACCGTACATGCAGACACAGGCAAAATACAGAGTGGATGATGGTAAAATGGGGTATTAAACACTTTTGACCTCTGGAGAAAGGACTAAATGACACAGATAATTGGTGTGTGTACGTGTATGTGTCTATACATTATATACTATTAGAGAGGATGATTTATCTACAGTCTCTTGTGTTCGTTTTGTCCGTATTCAATGGCTATTAATTTATTCACTAGGACTCCATCCAGGCTATTTGCTCGGAACGTCGTGGTTGAGACGGAGGAGGAGGAGGAGGAGGGGGCGAGGAGGAGGGAGGGAAGCCACCACGACTAATTTAGAGTGTATATGTGTGTACGTGTGTGGGTACTACAGAGTGCGGTCGTTGTAGTTACATTCTCTGTTTATAGAGACACAGTATTGTAACACACAAATTGTGAGAGGAGTTGTAAGGGTACACAATGCTAATTTTTAGGTATAGCCATGGGAAGGAGTTGTGTATAAAGAAAAGTTTGCAATATTAAAGGGCAGAGCCATACCCACACGGAAACTGTGGTCGCAAACGTCAAGATAGAAAAGCAGAGAGTGAGTTTTCATGTACATATTATTCTGAGGGGGAAAGTTTCTCCTGGAGAAAAAGAAAACAAAAATGAAAGGGAGAGAGTGGGGGATGTGGAAAGAGAAATCAAAATTTCAAAAGTCTACACAACACAGCAAAACAGTTCTTAAGGCTTATCATAGGAAGAGTTGAGAAAAATTTTTGTAATTTTTAGGTCATTCAACTAGAGACAAGGAGGAGGGAAGAGAGGGGAGGGGAGGAAGAGACAGAGACTGAAATTTAAGCTGGTTACACATGTGAGTACATAATACCATGGAAATATCATGGAGGAAAGGCTGAACCATGCCATTCAGCCCACGCGGTCTATCCAAAGAGAAGAGGAAGAAGAGGACAAGACAAGACAGGAAGCATAAATAAAGGCATCGTCGTAACACAGAGAGAAATGTAGAGTGTAGCTCTTCTTCTTCTAAAGATTTCGCTTGAGATTGAGATTTCCCTTGGATCTTCACGCTCAAGAATTAATATAATAGTTTGTACTGGTAATAAAACATGTTTTCTGAGTCATGGAACCATTTACTAGCGTCTCGTAAAGTATTAAAGTACCCTTTACACAGTCCACAGTCAGACGGATGTTCCAATGGTCCCACTTCATCTCCTCCTCCTCCTCCTCCTCCCAAATGTACACAATCATCTTCTTCCAATACCAATACAAAATATCATCAAACAAATGAAAAGTTTTGTCGGGGAAAAGGCACACTAGAAAAATGAGTGGAGAAAGCTAGAACTAATATTTGTCATTTAGAAATCAACAAGAACGTAATACTTTGGGATTCACAAACCTAAATATTTTATTACGAATAAACGCAAATTATTATTAATCTTAAATGTATTAGTAAAAATTTAGCCAATTTTTAAAACTGCGATACACAAAATTAAACCAGGATAATCATTTGACAATGAAAATTTTAATTCAGAAACTACGAGAATCAAATTTTCTCCTGCAGTTCTCTGCAATTTCAATTTAAAACTTTATTAGCATGCCACACGCTGTAAAATGTATTTCATAAAAAATAAATTTCATCATCCGCATTCACAACTAAGACTCTAATAAGTTGTGACTTAAAAAGAGAAAATTGAACAGAGGTGAAAGTTCCCTTTCTCTTGTAATTGTATGGGAGGGACATCACAAAAGAGAGTCACCCGAGAGACCTGTCCCGAGTATCAATGTGATGAAAAGAAAAAGAGAGGGAGAAAGTTGAGCGTCAAAAAAGAAGACGTTCATTGGCTGACAGTCAATTTGAATAACAAATATCTGTATTATTACATCTCCCATAGAAACGTGTGCGTGTGAGTGAGAGAGTGTGTGTGTGTGATGAAAGGTGTTCTTTTTATTGTGAAAGGATCCTTGGAAGAATGGGAGGTTGGGTGGGATCATTGAGAGATAAAAAGAAGAATCGGAGAAAGCAAGTGTGGGAGAAAGTAGGAGAATGGAAAGAAGTGAGGGAGTGAGGAACAGAAAAGGGGGATATTATTCGGGGTAGTATTTGGAATGCTGTAGATAATTCATGGGATAAGAAGATGGATAGTTAAGGATTCCATCCAAGAGAAGAGTTGCTAGGTTTTTAGGCGGCTCCTCCTTCACTCACTATTCTATCTCCTCACTTTCTCTTTCCTCCTGCTCCTGCTGCCGGGGAGATGTTAAAGGTGTTAGGATGTTACACATGGCATTCCTAGGAACTTCCTCGAGTCAAACTTTTAGCCCAAAAAAATCTTTACCACCTACTGTACTACTAGGGAGTAAATGTAGTCTCTCATCCTATTCTTCTTTCACTCTCCTCTCTCTGTCGTCTCAGGCAGGCTGACTCAGACTCTTGAACTGAGCTCTCACACGAGAGAAAACTCACAAATGTGAAGAATAAAGAGTTCTCCCCACACACCAACTCAACTCTCACATCACAAGCGTTTTCGCAAAAGGTATGATTCTCCACATACACACACACACAAACATCCTACATACCCATATACACATATATTCCCGTATAACGTGCATACGCAAGTGTATTGTATATAGAAAGGAGTTGGGCCCACTCCTTCCTCTCAAATTTTCATAGAGCTAGCCTAAGCCGTTCTACTCACCAACTCTCTTTCCTCATTCCACTTACATACATTGTATACATATGAATGTCTCTCTCCTTTCCCCTGGCCCAAGTACATCAGTTGTAGGCAGTGGTTCTTTTGTGGTGGAGCGCAGTGGAGCTCAGCTCCACTACTTATTTTCATAGCTCCATTACTAGTTTTACTAATTTATTGAAAAAATCGCAGTCTCGAAAATTTTTAACTGATCAAAAATAACTTTTATTCCACTCCATACACTGCCACATATACAAACAGTGTCTTGTATACTCGAGGCTCTCTCAATTTTCTAAGGCTCGATAACCTTGTAGGTGATATTCCAGGAAATTTTTAATCTCTTTTGCTTCCATTGGGAAAGGGAGTGACGGAAACGTTTGTTTTCTTATCCATGTACAAAGAATGATATTCAAATATTTCATGTTCTCTATAGGTTTTACAATTTGTTTGACCACGCAGTCAATGTAGGTTATTTTACCCTATATCCAACACATTTCATCAGAAAAATAAGACAATGCTTCCCTTGACTCTATTCTATCAACACTTCAACTTTTAGCATATTTCATTTTTTTCTATACATATATCCCTCAAATAAATTGTCCCATAAGGAGTGTGAGTCTTCCAAAGTCATACACATTGTAGTTGGTCAACTAAATTTTAATTCAGTCATACGAATTCCTTTGGAAGGGTAATTTCTTGACTTCCAACGTATTTTCCTGTACACAATATTTCAAGAAGAGAGATCTTTTGCCGTTCTGTCAGTTTTCTCCATTTTGTTTCCTTGTATATTACCTGTGTAAACAAGGGGGAGAAAGCAAACTTTTCTCGTCTTCCCCCGTTTTCCCTTGCATTTATATTACACACGAGTGACTTAATTTCATCATTGTCAAAATGAAGCGACAATTAATTCAACTGAATTTAGCCAGTATGTTCAATAAACAAAAAAGGGGAAAAACTGGCAGTCCACCAGACTCCTCAAGTGTAGTTGTGAATAATCAGCCTACAATAACAGAAAATACTGTCTCCTTTTCTGTTGAGGATTCAGACTCATCATCGGCAAAGCCAATTTGGACAATTGCTGAGAGAGAGGAATTTATAGAAAGACATCCATGGCTAATTTTCAAAAACAATAATCTTGGATGTAGTGTCTGTTTAGAAATTTCTAAGCTTGGTGTAGAAAAAACACAAGGGATGGGAATTTCAGTACGATGGAAAAATTGTGAAATAAAACCGTATGGTGTAGACAATAGTTCTCAAAAAAAATCTTTACGAAAAAAAATAGTCTGGTTCACCCCTGCTTGCCATTGAAACTGTTGACAAAGGAAAAATAGAGGCTTTGGAAAATATTTGTATAAAAATCCACTCCCACAGCAAAGATGTCACAATGAAAATTTTTGACAGTGCCTATTATATAGCAAAGAATAATAGACCGTTTACTGATTTTGAACCCATAATCGATTTACAAATAAAGAAATGAATTTGATATGGGTAAAATTTTACATTCGGATGATGTCTGTAAAAACATTAAGTTATATCAAGTGAAATGAAGTCCAAACTGATTAGTTTCATTGTGTCGTCCAAAATGAAAACGGGAATAATTATTGCTGAATCAACTACCTGCAGTAAGAAATCCTCTCTAATTGTGTACATTCGTGTGCAGTTCGACGGTGATTCAAACGTGCCAGTTAATTTATTTGTGGGGCTCATTGAGCTGTCTGGTTGTTCAGCTCAAATAATTTATGACTCTTTTAGAATTTTTGAAGTCGATTGGATTTAATGAAGATTATTTGCAAGAATATTTACTTGCATTTTGTTCGGATGGTGGTCCAACAATGGTTGGTGAAATCAAAGGTGTTACTACTTTACTAAAGAAAAAATTCCCGAATTTTATTCCTTGGAACTGTGCCAATCACAGGTACAGTACTGCTAAAATAAATAAGCTTTTTTGCGTCACATATGTAGTCTCGCTCTTTTTGTAATAAATTTCTAAAAATTTAACAGGCTAGAGCTTTGTGCCGGTGATGTTTTGAAAGATATGACAGGAGTAGAGCCTTTCAAGAAACTATTTGACAAATTATATGCATTGTATCATGCATCACCAAAGAATTCTCGTGAGCTTCATGTGTGTGCCAAATTATTGGAAGTTCAAGTGTTAAAAATTGGAAGGATACTTGGAACAAGGTGGGTTTCCTCAAGTTTCCGATCACTGTATGCTGTTTGGGAATCGTATGAAGCTTTGATCAATCATTTTTCGGAGGCCTCCCAAGATCCCAACAGAGACAGTTACGACAGGAGAAAGTTCAAAAATCTCAAGGCTAGATTTACCTGTCCTCAATTCGTTTCCAATTTGAGTGTAATGTGTGATGCTTTGAAAGAACTAGAAGAATTGTCATTGGAACTTCAACACAGACAAATTAATATGTACAGTGCTCATGAATTAATTACAACTCAAATCCAAGTCTTTGAAAACAGAATTAGGAATCCAGGTTCTTATGCTGTTATCACAAACGAGGCTTTAAAAACTATGTGTTTTAAAGGTGTACAATTAAGTTATGGTGGCAAAAATAGCATGATTTCTGTGAACCATAGCCAATTTTATGGAAACCTACGAGACAAATTACAACAAAGGCTTCTTGATGAATCTGATAATGAAATCCTGAATTGTATTAAAGTGCTTTACCCCTCAAATTGGCCAATTGATAGGAAAGTTAATTTAGAAAGAAATTCAAAAATTGTGTACTCGATTTAAAATTGACGATATACGACCCATGCGATCATTTAGATCGTATTTACGAACTGACTCTCCGAATTTATTTCAGGTTCCTCCAGATTTATTACCCCTTTACAAATGTGTTAATTTGGTTCCAATTTCATCCAGCGAATGTGAAAGAGGATTTAGCCAAATGAATTTAATTTGTTATGCTATTCGTGGTTCAATAAAATTCCCAACATTGTCGTTTTTATTATTTGTGAAGCTTAATGGTCCCGATTTAAAGACCTTCACTTCTGATGTGTATGTGACGAAGTGGTTGAAAGAAGGGCGACACTCAGCTACCGACACCAATTCAAAAAATAGGTTTCAAAATTCCATTAAAGAAACTGAAAATGACATGCAGTGTGTGTGGGATGTCCTAAATTAAACCATATTTAAATCGAACGCCACAGATTATTTCTGTGTATGTGTATGTAATATTATATATTTGGTGTTCAAATAATTAATAAATTGTTTAGAATGTGCAACCATATAAATGTACTGCATAAAAATTCGTTTAAATGGCGCGGGGGGGTATGCACTAGATAAAATGGCATCAAACAAGAGAGCTCCACTACAACTTTTTTTACAAAAGAACCACTGGTTGTAGGAGTAAGTAGCTCACCCAAGACACGACTCTCCTGTGTGTGTGGATGTGTGTGTATTACAGCTCATGTTTTGGGAGAGAGACTATCCCTAAACCAAACGGGCCACATTGCCTCCTGCCTACTCTCCTGCTTCCCTTCCCTGTCTGCCTAGTGTAGTTGTGTGTGTGTGCACCGTTTTCGGTTCGATGATTTCACCCAGTCCGCCCTGTTTCCAGTCTTCTGGAGAACTTTGCTCGGCTTGCATCGTTCTCCGGTTCCGCTCTCTCTGACGCTCTGTTCTCTCTTTCTTGTTGAGTCTATTGTCTCTCCATATCCGTCACATAACCCAAAAGGCACACACACTCACTCACAATAGGGCTCTGTTCTCTCTATTTGTGTGTCTCTGTGAAAGAGAGAGAGAGAGTAACTGATTTATCCAGGGAAAAAAACTGGAAGAGCGTCCAGGTCGTTTTACCCCCATAAAGAAGAAGAAGAGGGGTTCATCGTTCTTCGTTTCTCTTCTCTGAGTCTCAACCCCCGTCCGTGCAATTCTCCCCTTGATTTTATTCTCTCCCTCTTTCACTCACTTTCTCCAGTTGAGCTGGAGCTGGAGCTTGGGAGTTTTTTTTCTCAAGAATTGTGATTATTATCCTAGATAATGATATTTGGTACAATGGAGGGTTGATCTACTTACAAAAATACAAAAGGAGAATGAGAAACAGGATTTTTTTGAGCTGCTTGAGTTGAGCACAGTGGATTATTGATTAATTCCCTGTCTCCGAAACATTGTGAAATTAATAACGAAGATATTTTTTTGGAAGAATAGTTCTCGGAAGAATAAGAGGAGGAAGAAATACAACAAATTTTATTAAATTGTAATATCGTGCATCGTATCTCTGGCTCTCAGTGTTTGAGACAGTGTGAGAGGGATTGGTTGAAGGATACAATATATTTCTACCACAATTCCTCTTCAAACCTTTGTCTCTACAGCTACTTGTGCTTAATAACTGACTAGTTTTTGGTGTGGACAGTAGTTAACACTATAAAGTATTGGAGAAAGTGTGTATAAAATATTTTGCTGTGCAAATATGAATGTATGAATACTCAAGTACATGTATAATGAGCTGTGTAATTTGTGTACAACTTTGAGTTCACCTTCATTATAGGTCACAAAATGTAGTCCCCCTTCTAATACAAAAATGATGACCATCATCCAGAATTTGTCATGAGGTCAACTGTGACTGTGCGTGTGCAGTGTGTGTGTTATTGTAAAGAAGGTGGAAAAGTGTCACAACATAATGTGTAATTAATTATTAATTCGTGTTGTAGTTAATTCCAAATGGGAGTTTTCTCCATTGTGTGTCAGATGAGTGACAAGAAGGCGCAGAATTATTACCCGTGTTCCACTCTCTCGAATTCCCCTCCTCCAAACTTAATTCTTATAAAGTGTGACTCTCAAACTTAATATTTATCAGTGAACAACAATTCTTATTTTCAAAATTTTTAGATAGGACAATTAGACCCGAATTTTTGTGACTTGAAGGATTTAATGGCGTAGAGGGAGAAAAAAAGGACGAGTGGAGTGGAGTGCTAGTTTGTAAATTATTAGTGAGAAAGGGATGGTTCACGTCAACACACCCGACTCGGGTCCTCCTCCTCCCACCCTTCTTTCTCCTTTTCTCTTTCTCTCCGTGTCCCCTGACTGTCCCTTGTCATCCATGCACTCTCTTTTTCTTTCTCTTCCCCTCCCTTGAGCCATGTATCCCCATTACTAATTCTGACATTTTGACTTTGGTGAAAATTTGCTTTGGCTGGTCATCAAAAACCTCCACATATCCATCTACCTGCTTTCCCTCCCCCTCTCTCCTATAAAGAGAGTGTCTCTCTATTTTATATATACAGATTCTCTGGTGACTGTGACAAGTTTTTGGAAAGTGCAAAGTTTGATTTTTCCCCCTTTTCCCCTAATCCTCCTCCTCCTCATCATCTGACAAACCTTCCAGTCACCTCAGTCAATAAAATTCTATTGGTATTTTCAATTGACTTGTTTCAATATTGAGAAGGAGAGTGAAGACAGAGTGAAAGTGGAGAGGAGAGGGAAAAAGGAGAGAAATGACGTTGCATAATTCCCCATCAACACAAAATATGATGGAGAGAGGAGAAAATGGCGGAAAGAAATCTGCAGACGCATCATTCTCAAACTTCTTTCCCTCCATCCTCCTCCTCCTCGAGCGTGTGTGTGAGTGTGTTAATGAAAATTATTAGTTGATGAGTGGAGATTCCTCTCTCTCCCTCTTACATAAAAGAGGAAAAATCAGCAAGAAAATTAAAGGCAACTGACACTGCAAAGAAGACAACGGACGGTCTTGAGCCAAGACTAAAATAAAAGTGGAAGGACGAACACACGCACACACAGCATCAGCTGTGAATGATGCAATTGAAAAAGTGACAGTTGTCACCCTCACACACACACACATACATAAGGTTTAGAGATAGAAAATAGTGGAAAATTCTTTTTGGTGACCCAAGGAGGACACCAAGAAGAAGAGAAGGATAAGAAGAAAGGAGGATGGAAGAAACGAAGGGAGAGAAGCCTCTGACGATAGACAAAGCCGCTTTTCTATTGCTCCGTGTTCGGCGAGTCTTCAAGAAGAAGATTCAACTGAAGAAGGAGAAAAAGTAAGTTTCCTCACTAAAATTCTGTTACGTCTGTATTTGTGTGTGTGCGTGTGATTCATTCTTCTCATTCTGTAAGAAATTTTTCTCTCACTCTTTCTTTCTCTCTCTTTTTCTACCTTTTTCTATGGTCCCCTCTTTCTCTCTCTTTTCTCCTCTTTCTTGCTTTTTGCCGAAGAGTTGACTTTGAGACTCGCCAACTTTTTTTTCCCTGGCTCAGACTAGAAAAATTCCCCTCCCCTCTAATTCTCACACTCAGTCTGTCTCCCTTCTTCTTCTTCTTCTTCTCCTCCTCCTCATCTCCGTCTCGCTTCCATTCCGTGAAAAGCTCTTGAGGGGGAAGAGAACTCTTGAGGAGTTATAATACAAGATATTCTAACTTAATACTGAGAACTGCCCACATAACTTATCGTTAGAGATAATATCGTTACGATTCCAATTGGAACAAATGCGCTCCACATTCACACTCTCACCCTACACACCTCTCTATCCATCCACACACACTCCGGCTCTCTCTTTCTCACTCTCCCCGGGTATGGAGAGAGTTTGGAGGAAATAGAAATCCTGGAGAAATCCAACAACGCAGATTCTCTTCTACTTTACTACCAAGTTCCCAGTTTCGCAAAATTTACTTTCACTCTCCTCCTTCTCGCACTTCTTTTTGCGGATAACTGAACGCACACAACATTTGATGTCTGTTTATATTGATGACTAACTGCTGGAGAAAGTAAGTGGGAATCTTTTCGTTTTGTAGAGCGAACTGTCCCGGGAAATTGCAGCTTCAATTTTGTCTAAATTTCCCTGGGAATTCACAAAGATTTCTCACTCGTGTCTGACTCGTTTAACACAGATTTAGATTAAAATGAATCAGAAATAATGAAGTTGGAAAGTGAATACTTGGAGAAATATCATGTATGATAAAAACTCATTTTCTCCTAGGAGAAAGCATAATTGGAAAATTCCAGTGTTTGTCAAAAATTTAGTTGGGGAAAAAGAGTTAAATTATTTGGAAGAGTTAATGAATTACATAGAGTACATTGTGTGGAAAACCTTTTTTGAAAAATATTACACTTCCTGACAGGATTTGTCAAACTAGTTTAGTAAAATGGAAAAATTTTCACCCACTACATATTTGCAATGTGTGGACAAGGTTGCCATTTAAAATTTTCCATCCATCGATCTCGTATTATATAAAATGTCAGTCTAGGAATAGAAATAATGATCTGAGGGGGAGGGGGAAAGTACAGAAAGATTTCTGCACAGTGAAAAGAAAACGTGTGCCATGCGTCAGTACAAAAAAATTTTGCAGGCAGTCCGAAATTCTGGATTATTTATGTAATGTTGCAAAATTTTATAGGATAGGTCAACCAGTCATGGTTGATAGACATATGAATCTCAGTTCTCAATCATGCATTGACAGTATATAAATAAAGACAACTATTCTTGGGACGGAGTAGAAGCCGGGTAAAATTTCTCACTTCCATGTAATTTACGTAGAGTGGGCGTGTCGGTGTCAACACACACACACGTTCCTCTGTGGGGAAATGTAAACTCGGAAAAACGTCATCTTGAATCTATGGACAGAGTAGAGTATCCCTGACGTGTGTGTTTGGGAGAAAAAAAGGTTTCCTTCTATTTATTTACAGAAAACTAAATAAAAAGTGTTTTCCCCGCCCTCCCACTTTGTCCACAATTACGTGTAAAGTAAAGAGCGTCAAAAGTCTGGTCCGGGAGAGGAGGACACACACAAAGACTCTCTTTCAACACACAAGAAGAGAGTTGGTGAGTAGGTTGTAGGTTGTTGGGAGGGAAGGGAAGGAGAGATGAGTGTGTGTGAAAATTTTTAAGGGAAACAAATGTCTCTCACAACTTCCATGCCTCCTTTTTTCAGAAGGACAGAACGAAGGTTTGTGGAGCAATCAGAGTGCAATTATATATGACGGTTGAGATCTTTCCATTCCATGGATAGACACACACGTCTGAAATACAATGTTGACCTCAGAAAGGCCTCAACCTGGTTTCTCGTCTCTCTCTCTCTCTTACACGAAAAGTATCTCATTTGACAGTCCTCCTCTCTCTCTTTTCCAAAGGTCGAGATTGTTACAGAAATAGGGAGGGGGAGGGAGACAAGTGTAAAAACTTGAAATCTCACAGCCTACTCCTCCTCCTCTCCCGGGAATTCTCAATTGCATAAAACAATTCTCCGTCTCTGGAGTTTCACACTCTTGGGCTGATGGCTGATGGCGAGAAGAGGAGTGTTGAAAACATCATTTTTTTACAACTTTTGTATCTCTGCTCCTCAGAGTCCACATGTGTGTGTGTGTGACTGTTGGTTTTAAACAAAATGATCTGATTTTTCCTACTCTAAAAGTTGTCTTGGTGGAGGGAGGAGAAATTCTGCCTGTTTTTCCAAGTGGTGGAGAGACGTCAGAATTTGTTTACCCGGCACACAATTTACATTCAAACTGGTCGAGACACGAGCCGTACATTTGAGATAGTAAAAACTTACCATGTTCCACCTTAGTGCTTCTCTGTGTAAAAGAACCCCGGCTACCGTATCTATTCTATTACAATCCTTTCGAGAAACCTTGTCAAAATCATTTTGCATGTCAGTAGTTGTAATATGAGCTACAGCTTTAAAGGAAACAGCAAATAGGAATCTCTTGTAGTTGCTCAAGCTTTAAATTCTAATTTTCTTAATTCTTATCGTGTTGTAAAATTGGATACGGTATCTGCTAAGTGTACTCTGTCTTAAACTTTATTATTCTTTTGCAAAAATCCAATTTTTTTTACTTAGTTAACTTGCCAATTTCAACGGAGAGTGGATTCTTAAAAGGGAATAATTCGGGAACGTTAGCATCAATGTCACAATTTTTGCACACTTTTTCTCCCATTTTCGTTTCAAATTTTTGAAAAAAATTGAAGCAAAATTATTTTTTTAAATACAAATTTTGGCATCTATTCTTGTGATGGTTTTCTCTACTGGAGAACAAAAGGAGATCAAAATTAAAGAATTATCGTAGTTTTTTCGATACTCAATTCAATTTTTCGTTTTCAAATTCTTAAAAAATTTGTCTCTTTTTCAAAAACATTTTTATTCAAAATGGAAATGACAAAAAATATCAACATTTGAACAATTTCTTATGAACGTAGACAGAAGTTGTCCATTGTAAACAGGGTGAGTGGATAATTGACCCATATTGGAGTATTCACAAGAATTTAATTTGCACCACTCTAGTAAGTGAAAGTAGGGAGTAAGTAGGGATAAAAATCCACTTGAAATTTCTTTCTCCGGTTTGAATCGAACCTGAATGCTCCATTCCCTTGTATAAGAAGAGGAGCGACAATGGGAGTAATGGAAGAAGGAGAGGGGACTTCCCTAGCATGGTTGGCTATATTTCCCTCTTTTCCCGAAGTTCGAGTATTCTCCGTCTAAATGTTGACTCGGGTAAAAAAGGGGATTGTGGAGTGGACAGAGAGAGACAGTGAGAAAGAGAAAGAGAGAATGTTGGGGAGGGAATAAATCAATGATTTATAACATTTTGACTTGATGGACAGACAAGAGTGTGGAGTTTTGGAGTGGTTACGTAAACCAAGGTAAGTTGGAGAGAGTCGTCCCTGGGACACACACGCACCCATGTCCCATGTATGTCTAGTGTTCTAGTGTGTCTAGTGTGCCCTACACATGGATAGATAGAATGATTGGAAGTATTTAGGCTTGGCACGTTTTCCTATGTAGTTGCATCAGGTGAAGTTCATGGAAAAACATTTAAAAATTGATTTGATTCAATTGAACTGGCCGTGACAAGGGTTAGTTAATAATTCCCTTCTGTTTGGAAAACCAAGGTTCATCCCCATGGAAAATCCAGGTCCCAGTTTTATGGTCACACAAACACACACACGCTCTCTCACCAACTCTCTCTGACAGTACTCGCACATCCTCCAGTATTTACGTTCTTATTGGTGGGATTGTAAAAATAAAAAGACTCTCACCTTGACAGTGTGTAGACCAATACTCCAGAACTCTGGAGAGAAGGAAAGACTTCGTGCGTGTGGATGGAACTTAATTAAAATTTATTCCAGGGAGAGAGGGGGATCTATACAGTAGCAGAAGTAAATTAGTAAATGAAGGAGCGGGCACACAGATAGGAAGACAGCCGAATTTTAATTAATGAGCAGTGGGAAATGCAAATATAAATTATAAAGAGGGAAAGAGTGGAAAAATGGACACATTTTTCTCCACATTTCTCCATGCATTCACAAGGAATTGCGATTCACACAACAACACCACGATAAATGTTCCCACATTAGTATCATTAAAAAATATGGAGTATGTACTTAACATGATTTAAGGTGTACAGTCAACCGTGATTAAAGGAACATTTGAATAAAAAAATTTATTGCCAGTGGATTTACAAAAAATTGTGATGAAAATACATTTAATAATATTTAATAATTGTGTATTTAATTACACTTAAAAATCAGTTAGAGACAGAGGAAAAGTCAATGCAATTTTAGATTGCAAAAAATTCCGCACACGCTGAAACGTGCTGACTCATGGAATGATTGATATATACGTACGTAGGATGTTTGCTACAAATAAGCGGGAAAAAGACTGAAATGAATCGACATGGAAGTGAGAGAGAGAGTCTACACACTCTCACTCTCACTTTTCACTCTGCCCAACTTGTTTCCATTCAAATTCAGAAATTTGGACGAGGAATGTGTTTTTGTGTGTTTTCGGCTCCTATTCGGCGTTAAAGCTTGTGGCTGACTCTATCAAGTCAAAGTGAACGTCTGCATGAATCAATTTTAATTGGTCGTAAATAACTCTTCTATTTAATTACCTCTATGTCAGGGAAAAGACGAGTCAGACTCATCCCCCTACACATACGTATTGTTGTGTGGCAAAATATCCAAATGAATTTTAGTTTACTTAAATTGATGAATGAATACTAATTGTTAGTACAAGTTCTTTCTAACATGTTTGCCTACATGTTAGCATACATTAGATAATGTATGCGCGAATAAGATAAGAAGTTGAGTTGGTCTCAAACCCCGTGGTGAATAATTAACTCACCCTATCTTGTCCATTGGCCTGGACAGGTATAAAAGGAGCAAGTTTCTGTGTTGAAACTTCAGTCTGCTTTCGACTCTCAAACCAAGGCGATGCGTCCCCACAATGTTCTGCCCCTTGGTTTTCTCCTTTGAATCTTTACACAAAGACTCTGTTACTCTGCTCAAAATTTGATGAAATTTTGGAGTGTGACTCTGCCCGGGTGTACACACACAGGGAGAGGATTTTGAGAC
>WJFB01001223.1:0-35406 GCA_009870185.1 Pygmarrhopalites habei
TAGGATATCAGGCACTATGGACATTTGTTATCAGTATTTCGACTATGTACTTACAAGTTTTTTCTTTTTCCTCTTGTCCTTGGCTGTGGGCTTTTTGACAACTTTCTTTTCCTTTTCATCTTCACTGTCATCATCCTTTACAACATTTTTATTTGATGGCTTCACAGGTTCTTTGAATTCTTCATCATCATCAGGATCAGGGACATCAGCCTAAATGCAATAAATTCAGCTTGCATGATACAAACAGACTAATAAACGGAATTATCATCTGATTTATTACAAGTTACCAATTTTTTCGCCTTTCTCTTCTCTTTGGCTGTAAGCTTTTTGCCGGGTTTCTTCTCATCATCATCTTCCATGTCATCTTTATTAGACTTTTTATTGTCGTGAAATTCTTCTTCTTGATCCTAAAATATTTTAAATACACATGGGTTTTTCTTAAGTGCATAAAATCATTTGAGTATACAAAATAAAATGTTTTAATACCCCTTTTTTCAACTTCTTTTTATCTTTTGTTGAGAGTTTTTTGCCGGCTTTCTTATTTTTTTCATCACCACTGTCTTCATCCTCAACTTCCTTCTTATTAGATTTTTTAGACTTGGTATTCTTTGACTCTACAACTTCATCTTCAAAATCGTCCTATTAATAAAAAAAACACAATTAACGTTTAGCTAAAAACACATGTGGTTAAAAATCTGTCATTGTTTTGTGTATATCTTACCTCCTTCTTGGATTTCTTTTTGTCCTTTCCGGTTTGCTTCTTGCCCTTTTTCCCTGCAGCCCGGTCACCCTGTGACCCAGTCTCAGAAATCTCGTCCATGTCCATTTATATTTAAATATTAAAAAAAATAAAATTGACAAACGTATTTATTTATTTTTGCCTTTCACGTTTTTTCGAATTCTGTCCCACAGCAAGGATTTATCAAAATCACACCAAATTCGAATCATCCGAAATTGTTTTCAACAACTTTGTTAAGTAATTGTAGTTAAATTAAATTCCTTGTTATGCAAAGCCCAAAGTTAATTGGGCCGTTGAAGAGCTGGTCACTCACTAGACTTCTACCCACAACAGTCGCTGATTCATTACTACCATGCTTAGGAATCGGAGGAGTTCGTCATTACAAACTCAAACGAGCAAGACTTGTTCCCAGAGTCATGAAAAAAGACCCGAACGGAATCCAGTACACGGGATTCACCTACTATCCCAGGTACACTTTTATTACACTGACATATTTTTCAATCATACATATAAAAGTAGGATTTTACACAAAAAGTTGTTTAGAACACAGAATTATGAGTAGCATTAGTAGTGTCTCTGATTACATACTACCCCACATTTTCCCGTAGTTAGTGGTACTTGAGGGTACCGGTCATTCTGTCCTTCCAGAATCCCTCCTTCGTTCAATTGATATTCTTCATTGCTGTAATAGCCTTGGTCACCCCCTGTCAGTTGTGCATTAGGATTATAGTATGAATCCTCATCCTGCTGGTAGTTGTTGTCATTATTGAGATAATCTGAATACTGATTTTGTCCTCCATAGTTGTTCAAATTTTCTTGTCTATACGATTGACGTTGGAGTTGTCCAGTCGGAAACAAAGTAATGTAGAGTAAATAGTACAGGACAATCAGATGTAGTGAAATGAGGATCAGCCACCAGTATGATACACAACAAATACAAAATGTGGATGACAACCAGTCCTGTAAAGAACCCCTTCTACTACGTGATGATGTAGAGTTGACTAATTCTAAACATGTTGATGGGGCCGTAGCAGTTAGTTCCAGGTGATGGTAATGGAATAGGCTCTCGGTTTGTTGTTGACCGATTGTGTATCGTGGTGTCTGAACATTTGATTGGGAAGGTGACAGTCGGACCATCATATTTCAAAATTGTTCCATTTTCCCCTTCTTGACACTCTTGATGAACTGTGGCAGAGTCAGTTGGGTTTGAGATTGTCAAAGGATGACAATTGCAAATACATCCATTTGGGCCAGTTGAAAATGTGTAACCTGTTCGGAATGACTGTGGTTTACAAAGTTCCAGGAGATTCCCAAAATTCTTGACCCTGTATAGTCAATCTTATTTGTTAACATAATATGTTTTTGTTATACACATTGACTAAACTTTGTTTATTTACTTAATTTTCTGCTTCTGTCTTGTTGTGATCCTGATGATTTTTTGTATGTGATCCCTATTTTTCTTGGCAGGGTCGCTACAGTCAATAATTTCCTGAAAACTGTTGATTTCTCCTTGTACTATCTCCATGTGCTTTGGACTATTGTGTCTTGATACTCGGAGTTTTTATTCTCTTGAAAGTAACTATATAATTTCTTTGTTTTGTGATACAGATTTCCTAATCAGATTGAACCACCGTATGAACCATCAAAATTATTCTCTGTCAGGTTGGTAAAAGGTCTTTATGGTCAACCGTACTGGGAAAAGCAAATCGTTATGGTTCATCTGAGGATAGAAAGGGTGAAAGAATTATTCAAAACTTATCAATCACATAATGAGCCTTCGCTGTCGACAAAAGGGAAAAATATGAAACAATTTATTTATTATAGGTTGGACAAGTTACTATAGTGAAGAACACCCCCACAGTCAATGCAATGCTGTACAAAGGTNTCGACAAAAGGGAAAAGTATGAAACAATTTATTTATTATATAGGTTGGACAAGTTACTATAGTGAAGAACACCCCCACAGTCAATGCAATGCTGCACAAAGGTAATGTGTATACAAAATGTGTACGAATGTACATAAGTGTATAATGAAGTAACATTTGCTCTTAAGTACATAACTGTCAAACGGTTATCAACATAAAATTTCATGTTTATGTACAGAGGAAGAAAATCAAAAAATGACAATTTTTTAATAATTTTTTCCCATTTTTGATTTCAGTGAAACATTTGATAGAGTTGAAGCCCATCACATTTCCTTATGGTTACCCAAAGGATCCCAAACACGGTTATTTAGACGAACATGGACAGTTCTATACATACAATATTACTTCCAGACATAGAAAAGGCTACGAAAGAAGTTGCAGATTTGAGGGAAAAATCAGTTGATGGTGACACGTTAAAATTCCGTCTGAGAAAAAAGTGGGAGTCGAGATTTGATTAATATTAAGTGTCCTAGTCTTTTGTTGAAAGAGTGTGAGTGATTTCCCAATTTTTTTTGTAGAATTACTTTGGAATTTGTCAAGACTTGCTATTTAAAATGAGATACAAGGTGTAAATAGGATTTTTGCGATAAATCTTTGCATTCATTGGAAATAGATAAGTATATTGTTCACATGTTCATGTTTGTACACTGGGGAATGAGTAAAAATAATTTGAACAAGGACAAGTTTCAAATTTGAAAAGCCAATGCATGGACTCTTGACAGTCACATTTTATTTACAATAAATTAATTTCCATTACAATTTCTTGAAGAGTTTATATTAAGGGACGACTCTTCAGGATTATCACAAAATCCCCAGATTTGAGTACATGACTCTGGAACAAGAGTATCTGCTTGTATTCCTTGCTGAACCATTCGTTCTCTGTGATTGATTAGACGTGGATAGGCAAAGCGAGGGGTTTGCGATGGATTTGACCAAAGGCGTTCAGCAAAAGCGCTTCCCCTCGGCCACAGTTTCATTTCCATATTTTGTGGAGACGTCTATGTGTTAACCAATTTTAATGTGTAATGATTGATTTACCCTGGGATCATATGACTCTAAGTGAAAATGAATTCTTATTGACCTTTTCGCTCCATAATGTAGCTTCTCCTCCTAAAATTTGTCCTGCTCTTAACATTCGCAGGGCTTTGTCTTTACCCACTTTGTCTTCGACCGTCCCCAGAATATCATCACTGTACAGAGTCTAAGGGATGATGTGAACTGATTCTCAACTTTTTCTTTTATAACATTTTTGTGGTGTCGGATATGTGATAGTCAAATTTTACCTGCCAAATATGAAGAGTTCCTCCACCGGATTTCCCTCTCCAGGGTCCAAAACCATGGTCTAGGTGGGTAAAAAATCAGATATTAGTTCTACATTCTACATATTAGTTCATGATAACTCATGGAATTACCCAGGTAGACGGTGTCATTATGAGAGAAAATAACTCTGTACTCTTCATCCAGAATATCCTTGATGACGGAGTCATTTGCTATTACGGTTGAAACCATAAGAAATGAATCACTGATTATGATTATACATGTGGTTGTACAAAATGTAGAGTCAAAATTTAAAAATAGATTACTGGAACTCCATATCTGAATGATGTAGTCGGATTGATTCAAAAATCTTCTTCCTGTGTTGACCATTTCCGACGTCCACACTATGGCAGTAATTGGCTGGCCATCGTTTGCCTCTTTGAGTTTTTGCAGTGCTGTAATTTTTTTTAAACTTCAACTTGAGCACCCATGAAGTGACTGAAATGTTAATAAGGGTATTGTTGCGCAGACAAAGAAAGAATGGTCGTTGAACCTTGTTCCTGATACATTCCCCACAAATCCATGATATCCGGGGACTGAGTATTTAACCACTCTTGAATGTGAGGGTATGCCAACCAACAACGTTCACTGATTTCGTCACCTCCCATGTGAAAGTAATCCCGGTCAAAGACATCCAGGAAATCCTTGAATACTTCCCCTAACAAATTATTTTTTCTATCATTATGAAATTTAATTTTACAACTGAATGTTTGAATAATATTTTTAGGTTTCACTCTGAGAACACTATTTACCTAGTACCATGTATGTGTTATTATTGAGGGGGTCTAATTGTCCACACGGTGGTTGTATACAGAAGTCCCTGTAGGTTTGAATGGGAGCATCAAAACAAAGAGTCAATTCTCCCAAATTTTCCCAAGGGCCCCACTGCCAACCGGCCCCTTTTTATGAGAATTTAAACGGATTATTTTAAGGTTCATCATTTATCTGGCTATATTGTTAGGAGGGAAATAACGGAATGAACCTGCATGAGCCGGAGCATCCAATTCTGGAATGACTTTAACTCCACGCACTGCTGCGTATTCCAAAAAATCCACAATCTCTTCAGGAGTGTACACTTTGGACGCACTGAAAATCCCATATTTTGTCATCTGGAAAATTAAAAAATGAATCCATGATGAACTAACTTTTGCTAGTGTGAATGTGAAAAACTAAATTACTTGAGGAACTCGGCTGGAATAGAAAGGGAAAGAGTTGCTGTCAGTCAAATGCCAGTGCAAAGCATTCATCTGTTGATTTAGAAAAATATATGATATTTTTTGACACACAGTTTCCAAAATCCACAATAAAATAATCTCTCTCTCATCGTTAACCTTGTTATAAGATAGTCCATCAACCATTTTCTTCAAATTTTTGATTGGATAAAAATTACGTGCTGAAAATTATAAAACCCAATCAACTACAATAAAAGTGAGACAGTTTTAACAAGACTCATTGTCTACTTCATGATGACTACTGACCTGTGTCGATGAGAAGACCTCTGTAGCGAAATGTCGGAGCATCTTCAATGTCCACTTTCTTGACAATCTACAATCAATATACGACAGTGAATTTTCATCATCTACATAGTCAAATTGATTATTCTTAACTAATTCTTACTTCAAGAAGGTCCTTCTCTTCATTGAATGCAATCAATTGGACAAAAGTTTCGAGTCCATGTCTTGCTCCGAAATAAGTCGGTGCAATTATTGACACCCGTACTACCGTATCGCTCCCAACCTGTTCGTAATTATTGGTTACAATTTTTGATCACAAATTCTTTTTTAAAAAAAATACTTTGCACACTTTGCTTTCCTTTGTATTTACCAAGGTGGAATTAATTTTGAGGGTGTAACTTTCGTCCACATCAAAAGTGATTTTCTCATCGGGATTTTGAACTACCAGGTGAATTTCAACTGAATTCGAAGCAGTTGGTTTGACACGATTCTCAAATAGATATTCATCCTCTTCATTTGGAAACAGCTGGAATTTATGACAGTCTTTCATATTTTACATTATTTGACTTTCTAATTTAAAATGAATTAGATGATTACATTTGCTATTTGTAGGAGAGCCAAGGCTGTGGCGTTTTCTAGTCGAAGTTTGATGAGTTCAGTTGGTGCTTCCACACTGGTCAGGACAATTTGGTCCAGAGTGACAGAGGTCAGAGTCGACCCAATCTCCACCTGAATACACAAACAATCCATTATTTGTCACTGGTTAATGACAAAATTGATTGTAGATTTTGTCACTGCTCACCTTGATTGTTGGGTAAGGCCAAAGGGCACCATAATCACCGCAAGTCAACAAACAAACGGTCCGAGGGATCCGTTCTCCAGTTTCCGTCTCATTGAACAATGATCGTTGACATGATGGACCATCAATCGTGTCCAGAACACAAGTGTAAGTCCATGGAGAGGTCCTTAAATGGAAATTAGTATTAAAATTCACAAAGGTCTTCTAACCTTTCTAAGTAAGCAAAGCTTACTTCAAATATGAAAATGTCTTTACTCTTTACTATACCATGGAATTTTTGCCTCTGAATTTGACACAAGTAGACAGAGTGTCAGGAGTGAACAGTACAAAATATTTTTCAGGAATTGAACCATGATACTCACTGCTTTACGAAATGAGACTCGTAAAAGTAGCTGGAGAAATAGAATAATACAGTACGTATTATTCTGAGCGCAGACTTGAGGATCAGTTGTTGTTCTCCTTCCCCAGGTATCAATGAGATTGAGCTATCTCATCTCATGAAAGATCAATCAACAGTGCAGACCAGTTAATCTGTTTTTGTCAGCGTGAATTGATACGTGAGGAGACACTTGACTGATGGTATTAAATGCCACAATAATTTACATACGACGTTCCACAGAATCCTGTGACTCTGTTCGAAACTGTGCTTATCTCTCATCAGTCCATAATGTTTGTTTCTTTTTCAATCAGGTTTGACTTGCACTAGTTTTCATTGCGATTCCTATACTTACAGGAACCTTATCCTCCCAGCAGATTGACTGCTTTTGTACTTACTTAAAGCGTTGACATAAAATTAATTGAAAGTTAAATCAACTTGACCGTGTATGTTTGAATGACAAGTTTATCCTTTGGAAAAATATGGAGGATTTTGGTTTATTTTCAAATGATTCATTGTAAACGGTAGAGTCGTGTGTCAACTTATATAAGTAACATTTATTATTTATGAGCGGATGTAATGTGTGGAAAGCGTCAAATTAAAAACAACTGGTAAAGTTCACATTTAGTTTAACCATATCAAAAACATGTTTGGAGTCATTCATCCATAGAATAGCAACACAAGTAACTAATACAATATATAAATTATATGACTTACAGAAAATATCAACATATATAATGTATTATACGTATCTAAGATCATTTGTACAAAAGTCAGTTTAATACGTAAAAGTTGAAAACGGTGGACGACGAGCTCAGCTTGACTGGCTCAGCCAGTGAAGCCCAAATATCACAAAGAAATAAAGTTGATGAAGAACTCTGCTTCATTCAACTCGGAACATTTTTTTCACATGGGATGTTGTTCATCTGCACCTGAAAGAATCAATCAAGAAATTGTCAAATTAACTTTCGAAATAGATGGGTAGGTATTTTAAGTTGTCCTTACAATTCCCCGTCATTTGAAGACAAGATTCAGGTTGGAGAGTCCCAGCTCTGATTCCCCTACTTTTGAGTCGATTAGAATGGAAGTTGAGTCGGGCATGAACAATGTCCCTGGAGGCGACTTTCGGATTCGTCCAAAGACGTTCAGCCACTGCTGAACTACGTGGCCATAATTTTGCGTCCATATTATTTTCATCGACCTGGAAAGCAAATTTAATTTTACAATACTGTTCAATTTTTTCCTGAATTTTAACTGAATAAACACAATATGGCAGTACCTTTTCACTCCAAAGAGTTGCAATCCCACCCAGGACTAGACGTGCAGCCTTCTCAGCTTCAGCAGGGTTTGGAATTGCTCTTGAAACAATATTGTCCAAATCATTATCGTAGAAAACCTGGAAAATAGATTAATAATTAAATATGGGATCTGAATTTCTAATGACTGAAAAAAACTGAACAAACTCCAATCGTACCTGCCAGTTATAAAATTTGTAGTCATGCTCTGCGCCAAGCCAACTACCGTCTCCAAAATCTGTGTTACAACATTAATTGTCATTTTTGCTTTCAATTTAAAAATAATTCGAATATAATAAAAATAGAATTCTCACCCAGGTACATTGAATCAACGTTAGAAAATATGAGTCGGTAGTCAGACTTCAAAAGGTCACGTATCTGTACACTACTCCCTAAAAAATGAAAGGAGACGTTAATTAGGTAACTTGATTTGAAAAGAAATACTTTCAATACAATGGTTCTTACCTGACTCCCAAATTTGAACAATAAAATGGTCAGGATTCAAATACTTTTGTCCGTCCTTGGAACCAGTCAGTCCAGAACTCCAAACGATGGCTGAAATGGGTTTCTTCTTGTGAGCATCTCGTAATTTTTGGTAGGCTTCATCAAACGAAAATGTAAAAGAATCATGTATTATTAGCACTAAACACTCTTTTATCGTTTTTCAGTAATTTTATGGTGGGTGTGGGAGGCTTCAGTACTTACCTTTTCTCTGGAAGTAACCCCAAGTTTGAAAATGATTAACGAGTTTGTGTTGTCTAGTCCACCGTTCAAAATCTGGGAGTTCTTCCCCTACATAAATCGAAATGAAAGTCTTTTGTCAGATTGGATTTTTGAATGATCAAAATAGTTTTCATAATTAATGTGCAATATTTTTAGATTATTCACAGCATCTTTGGTACACTTCATCCCCACCAAGATGTATTAGGTCTATTGGGTCAAATGCTTCAAGTACATCTTCATATATTTTTTCTAAAAGTCAAAATATCCTCAATCTTAAAAATGGCTCTTGTCAAATGTAATTAAGAGGATTAATATCTTCTGCTCACCCAACAATTCAAAAACTTTGGGATTCATCACATTCAGCTGACCGCATGGAGGCTGGCCGCAATAATTATGCCATGGTTCCTTTCCCACACAAAGTGCCAATTCTCCATAACCTGAGAAGATTAAGTAATTAATTGTCTAGGCATTCTATATTGAAATTGTATTAAGTACCCACCTTCCAAAGGGCCCCATTGCCACCCATTACCAGCATGAGCGGGTGCGTCTAGTTCAGGTACAATCCGTACTCCTATTTCAAGGGTTTTTATTAAACCGTGTCTGCTAATTACTTGCATAATTATTAGAAAACTGGAGAGGATGAACCAGTACCTTTCAATTGAGCGTAGAAGACTAGATTTTTAATATCCTCCATTGTGTAAATTTTATTAGGCGAGTAGGCTCCATATTCACTCATCTGAGGAACGAGTTTTGACTGGAATGGGAAGGAATTGCCTGAGAAGACATGGAACCAAGTTAAATTACACTGAAAAACAGATGTACTTTAAAATTTAATAGTGGACAACTAAGAATTGTTTTGAATTACTGTCCGTCATGTGCCAGTGTAGGGTGTTCATTTTGTTTTGAGCTAAAAATAATCAATTATTATTATTTACAAAACACTTGTCTTTAACTCAGATGACAAATAATAAACAAGGTGTTCAATTTCCTTACCGAGAGCATCCACAGTTCGATAAATACTATGCATCGGAATGTAATTTCTACAACAGAGAGAAATGTTTGTCATTTCAACATGGAAAATCCTTAGAAAATTGACAGCAGAAAAAGACTGGAAAATAATTTAACAGTACCTCGCTGTGTCAATCATGACACCCCGTACTGGAAATGCTGGTCCATCTCGAATTTTGACATCGTCAACAATCTAGGGACCAAAGGCTTAATTCGTTAAAATCATTTAAAACAATTGTACTGTATGTAAATACAAACAATGAATGTTTTCAATCTAAGATTGAATTCTTATAGAAAGAAATACCTGTAGACACTGATTCACCTCATCATAACTGCAAAAATATTAACAACATTCAATTCTTTACTGTCCAGTTTGAACTAAACTGAACTTTGGTCCAAAAAATTGTAGTTAAAACAAAAAGGTTTACCCAATCAGTTGGTACAATGTCTCCAAACCATGTCTAACGCCGAAGTAAGTGCTTCCAGTTATATTCACATTAATCAGTGCACCAGTTCCCTACAGGTAGAAAAATATAAATACTGTGAGTATTACCTTGACCTGACACAAGAACACAGGAAAAAACTAACGACATTGACTATAGTTAAAATGTAACAGGAGATAAATGCTGAGTCATCATCACATTGGACAGAATTCCCAGAAAATCATGATGACTTAAAATAATTGACTAACAATTGTCGATGCACGAAAATGAATGCATCTTCCGGATATAATACCAAGTATTTAGGCAACACACACAGTTAAAATGTAAATATGTACAGCACATGTTGCGGGATCATAAATTATAACACACACACACACCATTTCATTGACTCACATTTCAAGGCTATGATGAAACAACAATAAAGAGATAGGATGCAATGACAGAAATTGAACTAAAATACCTGACTACAACAAGGACAGCGCTAGAGATTTTCATGCTAACAGTCACACACACAAACTTCATTTTGGACACAATTTCTATTTCAATAAAAATATAACTCCACAGTTCATTGGGTTTCTTTTTCTGTACTTTCTCTAAAACTTTCTCCCAATGGAAATTTCAGCATGGTCATACATTGTAAATGATAGTCACGACGTACCATGGTCACGGATGAAATGGTCATTTCGTAAGACTCGTCCGTATTCTCCGTGAGGGACTTGACAGACTCTTGAGCTGACAAATGCACTTCGACAATCGTACTGTCTGGTGACTGGTAACGTGGAACATCCGCATCACCCGCCGGGTCACTCGAATACTGTCGACGCCGATTTTGACTTCGAAATCTTCCTTCTGTCAACTGAAAATACATATACATATATATTGTAGTATTAAATTTTGAATCAATACATGAAGCACATTTTTTTTTTTAAAAAAAATGCTTGTACCTTTTTAACATCCTGTCGTGTCATGTTGGATGCAATTTGTAAGAGTGACTTGACTAAATCTGTTGGTCCTCCAACATATCGAATCAAAAAATTTTGAGGATAAAATGCAGCTGTTGTTAGACTGAGGGTAACCTACATTCAAAGATGTGTCTCAATAATTCATTCATCATCTAAAACAAAAATGTGGCGTGAAATAAAATCTTTTACTTGGGCAGGGACAGGCCAAAGAGGCCCTGACACTCCACATGTCAACCAACAAACGTCTAGTGACACTTTGGGTCGTTGTGAGTCAGCCAGGACTCGTTTACATTTGTTGTCCACACAAGTGAATGTCCAAGGATATTTTCTGTATGTGAAAAGATAACACTTCACTATATATGTAATCTGAGATGACTTTTTTCCTTCCCAAAAAATATAATTAGAAATTTGAAACGTACTCATAATCTTGTGGAGTCTGTTTAGTAGTCAGAGGATTACTCAGGGCATTGTAATTATGATAGTCACGAACAGTTCCTCCTCCTCCTCCTCCTCCACTGTCAAGGGAGAATGGAAGATAAACGGATTTGAATGGATGTCGTTCATCCAAGACGGAAGACACAGTCGCGACGACAAAGACGAAGAGGAAAAGTAGAAAACATGCCCTGAGACTACTCACTCGTCTCATCGTGTACTTAATTTTTTCACTAAGGATTCGACAACTCAGACAACATCTACGCCAACTGAATGAGGTAACGTTATTCCCCTCCGTCTCCAAACAACGACTAGTCCTACCCTCCCCATCACAATCCCCGTCCACATTCAACGAAAATGAACTCATACTCATTTTAGCACATCTCTCCTGTACTTCAGATTTTTGGAGGGGTACAGAATATCATCAGTGGCATCACTCCCATTATTCCTTATTTTAATATGTCGGCCGGAAATGGACTCACACACACACAACACGACAATAGCACTTCTTCGTATGATCACCACAAACAACCTTTGTCCACATTTTGGGCCACAGATCCTACCAAACTTTATTCAAGCACACACGCAACCATCCACAGTACATTGGAATATACTTATGTACGATATTATAATTCACTGGATAATTTCAATTTTTCAAAATAATATTAATATAATCTCTCTTTCTCTCGCCTTCAAACTTTTCACTTTAAATTGTCCCATCTTCCTTCTACTCCTGACCATCTCTACTGCAACAATCACTGTTTTGAATCCAATTATAAAAAATCCTTGTCGATGAAATTTTATTCCTCCAATTTGATTACCGCTACAAACAAACTTTTGATGATGACAAACAGAGTTTTGAATTTTATCAGACAGTCATTAGGAAAATCTCCGTAGATTTGTTTTTTTCGTTATCTTCTTCTCACTACAAAATGTGAGCTTTCATCACAATTCCGCCTTTGACAGGTAACTGCACACACACACAAATACACGCATACACAATACTACTGAATTCTAGATTATCACCATTTATGACGGATCGTCGAGTGACAAAAGTACTACAGATTAATATTTATAACTCCTCTTGCGTTCCTCTCTCTGTCCCTGTCGTAATGAGTAGAATCCACTCGAGAATAATGTTGACGACCCTGTAAAATTGAAACAAAATCACAACTTACTATTTGACAATTAATTTCACGATAGATTTTGTATTACTTTAACAAGCGGGACTTCGTCCCACTCGTCCGCAGAGCACACTCAATATTATTACATTTGCCATTGCACCACCAGCCAATTTTTTTTTGCAAAAATTTTTTAAAAAAATCAAACTTTCCTAATTTTTTATAGGATACTGTATAAAGCTAGTATTATGCATTTGGGATTCGTTCAGTTTAATTTGTAAATTATTAGATGACCTGGAAATAATTCTAAACACCAAAAGAAACTTCTCTGAACGCTTAGAAACTCGATTTGAGGTCGTTTTCGCACACAACTAAGAAATAGCATAAAAATCTAAAAATTCTGGGTGGCCAGAAATAGACTTTTAAATTACTCTGGGACGTTATAAACACGCTAAAAATGTTTAATTGAGGTCTCTGAGTACCGTAGTGACCACGAAAGACCGTAAGAAAAAATTTTTTTTTACAAAAAAAATCATGAAAATTATCTTCAAAAATTTTTCCTGAAGCCAAATTGGGTTTCCTTGAGGAGGCATCGGGGTTTCTAGTCTAATTGGACCCCGACAAGTCCGAAAAAAATTATTTCGGCCGGTTGTGCCATGGTAAATGAAACCGTAGAAAATTATGAACCTGTATACTTAATAACTATATACAGTTTAATTTTATTCAGTGCTTTTTTCCAGTGTTATTATGAACAACGACATATACGCACTTAATATTCTTCTGCATCTATCGTCACTGACTACTCGTCAAACAATGAAAATAAAGTAGCACACTCAAGGAATTTCCAATAAAGTTCATGAGCAAAATAAACACTCGGGGTTAATCAACAAAATTCTGATGGATGGGACAAGATATGCTCCTGCCTGTTCAATTCCCTATCTACCGATTAAAGAAATGTTATGTATTAAATTTGAAGAGGGAAGGTCGGTTCTTCACACTAATCCCAGGAATGAAAAAACTCTTCTTACTCTCTTTCATGAAAAGATGACAATGTAAATCTCCTTCCGTCTTACACACAAGCAGAGTCTTCACTGAAAGACAAATTTCTTGGTAAAAATGAGGAAGGAGGTCTTTGTTGTTCGTACATATGTTGTACATGCAAGAATACTTACTCATATTAACTATTTTCCTTTGACAGTCTGAAGCACGTGTAGCCGTTTTTATTTTATGTGCGACGACAACGTCTGAACACTAATAAAAAGTAAACTCTTGGCCATTAGTGCATTCATCCATGTCCTCCTCTCTTACTTTACTAAGCATTCAAGAAGGATGAGAAGAAGAAGAAGCAATGCCTTCATCCATTTTTTAGAGCCAAAGTGTGAAAAAGTAAATACCGTTGTTCAACAGTAGGCCAAAGAATAAAGTACGAATCCACACACGCTCACTCACTCACTCTCATTGTGTATTTACTCAAAATATTTACAGTCTACAATATAATGTGTGCATAAAATGAAATTATTTTGGCTCCAGAGATTTCAATACTTTGTATGCAGTAGTTCCTATGTAAAATTATTTCTGCACAACAAATCCATTTTGTAGTGAATCAGAAATAGAAAATATATTATGCTATAAAATTATTCCGGATATTACAAAATCTATTACAATTTCGAATATTGTGAAGACTAGTGTCGGTGAACTGTCATTTGTACAGTTAATTACAGTTGAAAAGTTGATATCATCATCAAAAAAGGATGAACCTTTTTTTCACTTTCTGTCATTTTACGTGACTGTTGTAGTCAACTTGACCTTTTGGTAACCGTTTCTCTCTAAATCATTCCCCCTGAGCTGTGACAGTTTATTGTCATCATCCTCATAAGTCACAACACACCGGGACATTTCATCAACAATTCAGCCATATCAACAGTACACACGGATGACTACTTCAAACCAGACACACACAAAGAGCATAAAATAAGAGAGAGAGAGAGAGAGAGATATCGGAATGATTTTTCAGTTTGGATTTCAAAATGCACTTTTGTTAAATACTTTTGACAATGGCCGTCCACATAAATGAACTAAATTTTTTTACATACGTGCCTAGCAGACATATCATCCAAGTTTAGTGTAGATTTAACTACTCACGGCGACAAGCAAACAGAAGAGAGAGAAAGGACTGGACATGTATTTTATGAAAATACAGATAGTCCAATCACAAAGGCCTGTAGGGCAAAAAGTATACGATTTTTAATTGTTCATTTAAATCTACTGGGTTGATCAAACCTCCAAAGAGAAAAAGTACAGAGTGTAGATGGGATCACATCGTAAATCAAATGACAATTAAAACACACACACTGTAGGTAAGTACACTATGTGAATAGACGCAATTCACTAGAATTCACAATAGTCAACGCACACAATTAAATCCATGGGATTTCCACTTGTGACGAAGTATCTTCATGATATTGCACATAATTTTGGGGAACTGAAAAGAATACCCTGTCCTCCTCTCTTATCTACCTGATAATCTCCAGAGAGAGGAATTACTAAATTGAGACACTTTTTGAACGACCATCACCATCAGTGAATGGGTCACCAGTGAATACTGATTCAAGTATGAAATTGCAAAAAATCTCCAGTACACAAACTATGTAGACTTGAGAGAGCAATTAGCATGTAATATCCAAAGACAAAATCAATATTAGCATATATGAGAGTGTGTATGTGACCACATATTGTGTTGAAGCCACAGTCTCGTCTCCCTTTTCCAGTTGCTCTCTCCATTTGTAACTGGAGACTCGGAGTCAGTCAGTCAGTCAGGAGAAAAAACCCAAATAGTGGAATATTGACTCTCTGTCTAATACACACACACACACATGGACGGGGGGTGTTTGTGGAGTGCACAAATTAGTTATTTTGGACAGTCGCATGTGAGGCCACCATAATTTTTTCGGGGAAAGTGAAATCCAGAGATATGAACTAATGTACAGAGTGAGGAGGTGTAATTCCTATATCTGTGTATTGTGTTTCCAACTCACACAAACCACACACACACTTTTAATGAGAATTCCATTAGTTCCAACACGACATGAATGCAGTACAAAGTAGGATTGACAGTCACTTTAAACTTGTAGGATCTATTAGCTTCTCAACTCAACTGTCTGACATACGGTCCATAGTAGACCGAATGTCACTCCATTAAACAATTTAACTACGATTCGGACTACACATTGATTTACTATGAATGCTGTAGTTTCTTTAAAATATTTTGTATTTTTGCAAAATGTACTCACATTGAACTGTTATAAATACACACACCCCAAGAAATGTTCCTCTACCTAGTTAAAACTAAGGTGTAGAGGAAGCTGGCAGTACAACTACAGCTATAACTGCAGTATGACATTAACAACATCAATTTGAAGTGCAACCACGAAATTGTAATTTTATGCCTCATTAAATGCGGTTCACATTCTCCTCGTCGTCGTCGATGACCCATCAAAACAGTTGTAGTTTATGAAAAACTCTTCTAGTCCCGTCATGTGTTCAACATGTCGTGTGTCTGTGTGGATTTTGCGGGTGAGTCAGTCAATTTGACTGCTCTAGTAATTACTTAACACATTTTACGTAAATACACAATGTGGAATGTCTACACTGTTCACATTCAATACGGGAAAAAATTGAAATTGAAGATCAACTTTTTGCGCTCCATTAATTTATCATTATTACATTCAGACTGTATTCGAGGCATATTTTGGGAAATGCACATTTTGTCACATTTATGTCTACAGAATTTAGATTAACAAAGGTCAAAATAGTTTTATTTGCAATCAAACTCTTTTCACCTTCTAATTAAAAATTCAAGAATTTAAGAATGTGTAATCTCACCTGATGAGTGCCTTTCCCCAGTTTTGACTGGTTTAAATAACTCTGTTGTAACTAATATTATATTTTTATAGAGGAAACCCCGTCTCTCCTTAATTTCTACCGGTCTGTCTACTGCCTCTAATAGATAAACACTCTTTGCACTTGTCAGAATGAGAATTGAATAAAAAAAGTTATAAAAATTATTATTATGGTTGCACTTCTGCTATGCAAATAAAAAGTACTACACTCTCTCGTGATGACAATCTTGTTCCATTTGAACAAGTGTTTCTCATCTCCAGGGAGAGAGTATTGAATCCAGTGATGAGAAATGGTGTATGTAATGTAATTTTATACAGGGTTAAAATATTATTGTCTGACTCGGTACTACTCAAATGAATGGATAATGAGATATTTAAAGACCTCACACTAATCCAGTCTTCTACTATACTACTATGTACAAGAACAAGACAAGGAGCTGACTATTGTGTATTGTTTTGAACTTGTATTTTGATTTATTGCTAATAAATATCAAGAGGGGAGGAGGGGATGTGTTGTTTTGAATAGTACAAGATTTCAGTGACGTGGACTTTACATGCTTAGATGGGAGACAACAGCCGTGGAAAATTCATGAGCACGAATCCATTGGTGAAAAATGTCTAGGATTCCAAATAGAAAAAATTCACTACCGTAATTTACATATCCCCACAATCCGTCAGGCTTTGTTCGACACAAGATGAATGCTTCATCATGATCACTTGTCATGGGGAACAATCAGCCCCGATTCTTCTTCTCCTTTTCACCAACAAATTCAATAACTTTTCATCTGTCTAGTATGATTAGACTAAATAACTATTTTGTCCATCAGTGACTGATGATCAGTCTGAAAATTAAAAGTGGAATGTGTGTCAAAATTTTTACGACGGAATGCTCGCTGACCTTTCACAAAGAAATGTTTACACATACGATTAGAGAGACAGGTGTACTAATGATGTGATGAAATGAGGAAACGTTTTTATTTTCTCCATCATGGAATACTTTATTCTGCTTATTTATACCAGTACAATCAATCCACTTAACTGTGAAGTTAATGTGTAAGGGAATTGGACAGACACTGTGGCTACTTTCTAGCAGTACTTCTTAACAGTTGTCCTCCAAAACCCGTGTACACAATTTCCCTTTCACTTCATTTACCCACTTTCCAGAATTTAATCCTTTCCCCTTGAAAAATATAAATAACCAGTGAAAAAGTTAATGTGTGTTGTAAAATGGTAATCCAAAATAAAAAACTCTTTTTTACAAAATATTTGACTGGTGAAAAAAAGGACACAGTCAAATGAGAATCACACTTTATTATGGATGAGAGAGGAGGTCATTCACATTCCTTCATTTTTTCAATTGTGGTCGTCGTCCCCACTTTGTTTTTTATAATGTGACAAGTACTTAAAGTATCATATCCTGTACATCTTTAATATATTAATATTATTCAAAGAGAAAAATGAGTATTTTTCTTAAAAGATTATTTACAAATATTTGAGGAATTCCAAATCCAAAAACCACCAACAAAATTTTAGCCACCATTTTGTATTGTAAATATTTACCACCAACACCTTGTTTTTCTATGGAATTTTTAAAATGACTGGCATCGTAATCGGTAACAAAAGTTAAATCTGGTTTATTCATCTTTCTTCTTCGTCCATCTTTTTACCTGGATTTATATCTGACTGTATGGGTCCGTGCAGTAACCATTAATCTGATGACAACTCTCCGGTTGTAATGCATCCTGTAGTCAAATTCCATGTGTCAATAAATTTATATTTATGTCTTGAAAACGTATCGTGTACTAATAATAAAAACGTCAAAATACCGCTTGAACGCCTCGTCGAACCATCCGAGCACGATGATGGAGAAGACGACCATAAACCCCACTCGTTCGATTTTCGGGGGATGACCAAAGTCTCTCCGCAAAAGCTAATTAAATGTAGGAAGGATGAGTTTTGAATAACAACACTTATTCTAAATTAATTATTGACCTTCATACCTGCACTTCTAGGCCATAGTTTCATCTGTTGCAATCAAAAAATTAAATTGTCATTGTGATTTTGACCATTTCAAAAATAAAGTGACGGTTTCGTAGGTCAAATGCGTGTCAATTACCTCCATATTGTTGTGGTCCACCTGATTGTAATGAAATAGACAACAAATTTGCAAAACAGAAGTGGATTATCATGTTAACTTTTGAAATAATATTCAATATTAAATATTGACCTTTTCACTCCAAAGGGTTGCAATGCCTCCGAGAATGAGCCCTGCATCCAGAACTTGAGTACTGGCATTTGCTCCAAAATGATATTCGGCAATCTTGGTGAGGTCATTGTCGTACAAGGTCTAGTACAGGGTGTCATTCAAGAAAGATGTTTATAAACATAAATTATAATTTATTTATTTTAAGATTTATATAAAATTGTATCAAAATTTACCTGCCACGTTTTAAATGTCCAAAAATGATCTAAAATTATTCAAAACAGACTATTTGAGTAAAATTGAGTGGATTAATGAAAATATGGGAAAATATGAGAAACCTTTCCCAAGCCAAGTCCCAAATCCATGATCAAGGTAAATATTATCGACATTTGAGAAGATGACACGATAATTGGCTTCCAAAAGATTTCGAATGTCAGAGTGAGTGGCTTTGATCGAACAATTAGAATTCAAATTAGCATAATCTTATCCACCATTATTACTTCACATTAGGATACTCTTTTTTAAATGATGTTTTACTTACATCCTGTCCATATTTGAATGATGTACTAGGGGAAAAAGTCAATTAATAAGAATTCAAAGTCTCAGTAATTAGTACGTGTGTTAAGTTTATGTGGCCCTTCAGAAGGGTTACCTGGGCTGGATCCAAAAATCTCCGAGCCCTCGTCGTCATATCGGATGTCCAGACGATTGGGGTTATCGGGTGTCCTCCATTGGCTTCACGTAAAGATGCTACTGCTATATGTCATTACAAAATGTAATCATTAGTATTTGTTTTCAGTACTTTTTTTGCAGTTCTTGCATTGTGTTTTCACCTTTCTCCTGGAACATTCCCCAAAGGTCAATCAAATCATAAGATCCTTGACTCCTTTGCCAATTCCGAATTTCGTCTTGATAATACCTTCACCGATTTAAAAACATATTTGTACTATTAACAAACTGAATGGATGAAATTTTAAGAGAAATCTGTGTGCACCATAATTAAAAATTATTAAAAATGCACTGGATACTGACCAACATTGGAAGAAAATTTCGTCCGCTCCCATGTGAAACACATCTCTTTTCATCGTAATCATTTTCATTTGAAAGAAACAATAAATTTTTAACTTAATAAATGAAATAATTATCTCAGTAATTGGAGAATTGTGATGTGTGTTACTCACCTGTCGAAAACTTCCAGCATGTCCTTGTAAATTTCACCCAAAATTGTTATCGTATGATTGTTCAGAGGGTTCAACTGTCCACATGGTGGTTGTCCTACAATGACACAAACGAATTTTAAAAGAATTTTGTATAAAATCCTTCGCGACTATTTAATATTAATTAATTATTAACGGGACAAACCACAGAAATTTCTCCACGGCTCTGCATTGACACACATCGCCAACTCTCCTGGAAATTCGTCATTATTTTAATTTAAACCATTAAATCAAAAGAATATAAAGTCAAATAAGTTATTTTATATCGTACCTAGTCCTTCCAGTGGACCCCATTGCCATCCATTCCCTTTACATTAATAAAAAAGCACTGATTAAAGTACTGCTTGTTCCTTTTTGTAAAAGGAAAGGAAATTATTTTTGCACTTACCAGCGTGAGCTGGTGCGTCCAACTCTGGAAGAATCTTAAATGAGTTTAAATTAACCTTTTATATTCAATTTACAATCAATTTTGACTTTATGGGGAAAGGATTGACGTCGGACAGATTCAAATTAAAACTCACCTTCACACCCCTACGATGAAAAAAGAGAGTAGAGAAATTACAAAATAATTGATTATTTATGGACCATAAGACAGTCTAGTCTCAAGACAAAACTGTAATTATGAAGGAAAAAAAGGGTTGGCAATAAAATGAATGTAAACAAACCTGAGTCGTGCGTAGAGCACAAGTTCCTTGATATCTTTCGGAGTGTAAATTTGCGAAGCCGAGTAAGCACCATACTTTGTCATCTACAATCAGAGAATGAGATGAAACTTGTGTACATAGTACATACATGTAAATTGAAAATAATGGGACATTTTGAGCCATCATATTTTCAAAATATGAATATACCTGAGGAACTCTTTTCGAGTAAAAGGGAAATGAATTTGAGTCTGTGATATGCCAATGCAGGATATTCATCTTATTGTACGACATGGCGTCCACAACCCTCTGCATCAGAACATTAATTCCATACATATTAGTACACTCATCATACTAAAATGAAAAAAAATAGTAAATAAATTATGAAAACAAAATTGACCTTCAGGTAAGGAATTGGAATGAAATTCCTCGCTGTGTCAATCATGACTCCACGCTAAGAGTCATAATAATTTTTTAAAAACAAGAAATTTCAAAAAAATTAATTATCATATAAAATCCAAAATTATTCCCTCAACTACGATTTCTCATTTCCCATTCACTAGCATTTTTGGATAGTCTATTCATGCAATCATCCTTTTCACAAGGTATGCAGCCAAAAAAGTGTGTTGTATTCGTACATTCAAAGAAAAAATGAGAAAAAACATGAAAAAAGTAGTAATTACGACAGGGAATTTTGGTTGGTCCTGAACCATGGCTTCACCAACAATCTGAAATGATACATTGTACAATAAAAGATACATTACACTTGGATAGTAGAGGGTAAGTAGAGGGAGGAATGAGAAAAAATTCCACAAAACATGTTACAAGATAATAGGATGATGATGGCATAGGAGAGACTCATAAAAAAATAAATTAATATAATATCATGTAAAATGTAAATGTGCATGATGGTCATTGAGTCTGTGGAAAATTTGCGGACATTATGGCGACTGTGAGTATAAGGCGTGTGTGTGTGTACAGTGTGTGTAGTGTGTGTACTGTGTATGTACAAATATAATGAGCTCTTCCTGGTCTCAATTTACAAGATTTAATTCTGTTCTGTGTAGAGTCAGTTTTTGCCTTTCCTCACGACTCGAACCGTTTGTGTCTAATTCTGATTGTACATCCTAGACGATTCCTCCTCCCTCCCTCCTCCTCATCTGTGCAGAGTACATGCAGTCATTTGACCATCAACAACCACCGTCGTTGGTCTTCCATTAACTGGATACTCTTGTCAGTTTCTTTCAATGTTTATGAAGGTAATCTGTGTGTGTCTTATCATCTGCACAGTCAGCATGGATAAAAAAGCATGTATAAACGGCATCCCAGCAAAACTCACAGGGTTACAATAAATAATTTTTTAGGCATCATCATCACGATCGTGACATCATGAGTTGTGTGTGTGTGTAGTTGTTCTTGTGGGTACACAATGTCTTTTTAAAAAAGGAGTCTATCCTATGTGGACAATAACAGAGAGTATGTGTGTGTGTGTGTAAAATGGGATGAATGAGATTACCCTTAAGCACTCATTGTCATCGTCGTACGTAATGAGTTGACCAAGCGTTTCTAAAGCATGTCGAACACCAAAGAATGTGGGTGCTGAAATGTCCACATGGATGTGATGTCCCTGTCCCTGGAAAAAAATAAACAACAAATAAATAAAGTCAATGGATTAAGGGCAATGAAATTATCCACACACACACCCTCCCCTTCTTATTCTATGTTATTGTACATTGTACATGGTCTAAATAATAATTTACAACTTTTTTATCTTATGATATAACACACCGAAACGTCAATTTAGACTACACACACACTTTTACGTAATGCAATGCAATGTGAGTGTGTGTGTGTGGAGGGTGGGGAGAGGGGAAAGTCATGCAGTTTATCACGAGTTAGTCATAAGATCCTCATCTAAACATAAAAAGTAAAATATTATATTGAAAAAAATATTATTAAAGAGATCTTCAAGACATGGGTAAGGCACTGACAAATTTTACTAGTGGAATTTCCTTGACTCTGCTCCTCTCTCAAGTGTGTGTTGTGTACGTGTGTGGTACATATAGCTGATAGCCTTAAAATCCACTCATTCAACAGACACACACACAGCTGGACTCTGTGTGGTTTGTATCAGATAATTTGAACGTTGTCTTAAATCTAATTTTATTAGGGTAGGATGATGAGAAAAAAAGAAATTCGTGAGAATTTCCCTACAAACTTTCATCAAATGAACTTATCCACTTTTAAATGTACACCTTATACCTGTACTGTTACATTGTATAAGGAAAATGAAGAATCCTCTCTCTCTATTCAGCGTATGCATACAACCAATCCATTCCCACGCACATAATGGAATAAATGGAGACAATAACAATTAATTCATCATACTTGTTTTTTTTCGACTACTAATATTTATGGATTTGAATGGAATCATCATCATTAAATTAAATGTGTGTTAATAAAATAATGAGGGGGCGTGTGTGGAAGGGAAAGTTGAGATGTTTCATTAACTCACCTGTTGGTAAGGTGTGATGATGAGAGTGTACTTTTCATTGGTTGTCAAAGACATTCGAGTTTCGGTTGACTGAGCAGCCAGACTAATTGTGATTAGACTGTGTTCAATCCCTTTCCCATTCGAAGTGACAGGGAAGGCAGACTGTCCTTCTGATTTTGGATGCATCTGTACATAGTACTCATTTAAAATTATGTCAATCTAATGTTCCTCCGCAGTTATTCTACGGTGTTTCAAAAAGGGTACCCGGAATAAATGGTCCAAAAATACATTCCCAGCATAGCCCATCATTGCTTTCACGGATTTGTGTGGAGCTTGAATGGAAGTCACCTCAACATTTTGCGGGTAGAATTTTATGGTGTTCCGACCAAGATAACTCTAAAACAATTTTATTATTTAACCCCATTTAGGATTCATTCATTCAAAATGGATGATTGGAGGAAACTAAAAATTTTACAAACTTGAATTGTTGGGTAAGGCCACATTGCTCCGTACTGTCCACAAGTCTTTCATAAAACGGGATAAATACATAACATATATATTCAATTGAAAGTTAATTAGTGGATTTAAAAAAATGACATCATTTGCATTCATATGCAAAAAAGTGCAATATGTATTTACGGAAGAAAGTGAGGCGATTGTTAGAATTTTTTTTACAGAAAAAACCTGACAATTCACTGTCTTTTTGTTAAAGAAGTTCCACATTAAATTAAAAAAGACAATACATTTTCTTGTAGGTGAACTACTGACTGACCTTTGACGAAAAAAACATGACATTGTACTTAAATTAATGCATTCACAAGGTGAGCATTGTTATTAATAGTTTTTTTGTTGAATAAATTAAGTACATACCAGCCAACAAACGTTGAGTGTAGTTTTCTCCTCTGTAGAGTTGGCCAGCTAATAATTAAACAAATATTATTTTTGTACTTAAAACTAATTATTAACTTTCTACAAACAAAACTAACGGGATTTTGTGAGAGAGAGGAAGTAAAAAAATATATTAATATCGTGTGTGTCTCTAATTAAAAATGGAAAGGAAATTACTTGAAGAGTTCTTTGACACACTGTCCCATCCACACATTTCCAAGTCCATGGAGAATTGCTACAAAATATGACATGACATTATTATCAAAATTCTGTCACTGGATTTTCCAGACAAATTGAGAGAGAGAGATTGAGACTAAACTATATTATTTCTGAATTAGAGTTGAAAGCTTGTCTCGCTGAGGATGAGGAAGTAGACAAAGATGAAGTTGTTGAACTCCTTTCATAATTATTGGTATTCCTTGGGCTAGAACTGACAGTGGATCTTCCACCCGTGTCCGACACTTGAGTATTCCGAGAATTTCTGGTGGATTGAGAATTCCTGGAATTCCTTACCCCTCCACAGTAGTCAGAACAACAACAAAGGAGGACTAAGGTCAGGATGAGGACAATGTCACAATTTCTACCCTGATGATAATGACCCATTCTTTATTCTTTCAAATAAACTTGACACGACAAGATTCGGGATTTTTAAAACACACAAATAAGATATTGAACACATAGACAGAACACACACGTACACCGACACACGCACACAAGATGAGCACTGAACAGAACACAAATAGAAACTGTGACAGGTCGTTTCTGTTGTTGTTGACGATGACAACCTTCTCAGCTGGTTTTTGGAACACGTGTGTAGTGCAAATTGTGTTACTCAGCTACCGGCCAAAGTAAAGTGTGTGTATTTATTTGTCCAATCAAAAAAGATGAGAGGGGGAAAAAAACAAAAGGACAAATTATTGCGAGAGACAATTAAAGCTAGGATGTCTGCCGCGGACTTTCCTGTAATGGAATTATGTCAGGACACAATTATTCCAAATGAGATTTCATATGTCAGTGGGACTGGTTGGACAGTGACAGTGTGTGTGTGTGGAGCTGTACATCAGACACATACACAAGGAGAGTTAACACAGAGCAATGTATGTGGTCAATAATCCTGACAGCCTCTTCTGCAAAACTTCTACATACACAGAGAGAGAGAGAGAGAGAGCATCCTCCTCCTCCTCCTCCTCCTCCTCCTCAGAAGAGGAGGAAGAGACAAGAGTGCAAGTGCTAAACTTGTATACATTATGTACTTTGTGCGTCAAACCAGTACTTTGCTTCAATTGCAACTAGGAGATGTCAATCAAGACCGATTTTATTTATTTATAAGTCATAAGTATGATTGCTGCACTCTGTAACCCTTCTTCTTCTTGACAACAACAACTGTCGTCACATTTTGACGTGGATGAGGGGAAATAGTGGAATCCAATCTTGATTTATTTTTAACTGTATCAATTTTTTTTAAAAATTGATTTACTGTAATGGAAGATAGTAAGTTTATGTATGTGGGTTATAGTGACGATGATGTATCACTGAGGAGTGTGTCATTTTGAATTGCCTTGATGACAATTACTTTCTATTTGTAGTCTAGTTTTATTTCTTCTTCGTGACACGACTACAAAGTCAGTAGTACAAAGGGAAACACCGTTTTTCTAGATCACATCTCTCTGTGCCTTGAACTAATTTGAGTTTAATTGTGATAATGATTATTTAAAAAATATTTATTTGGTCATCATCAACTCCTCTCCCATATGTTTTGTGTCTCAAGATGCTTCATCACAGTAAATGAATTATGACTGTCAAAATAGTAGGGGGAGATGAAGAGTTGTCATTTAAATTGAGATCTCTCGACTTTGAACTTGATAAATAATTTTTTTAATTCCAATTACTCAGATTTCGCCTAGGCCTAGGTCGGTCTCTAGTGAGCCACTATGGCGATGCAGCGGACGAGAGGGAAAGAATAAAATAAAATATGACTTTCGGACGAAAAGTGATCAAATAATTTTCAAGTGGAGGGTGTCTTGGATCACACCATTATCAAAAATGGCACGTAGAGAGGTTAATAGAGGTTCAGAAACAAATAGACCAGCCAGACCAACACTCAATTTAGATTCTGTCCCACGTCAAAGGAAATTCGAACTCCCTGGTATATCTGGTCACCATCAACAACAACAAACGGGAACTAAACCAGAGTCGGAGAATGTTGAAAAAGATTTTCAAGAAGTTATGAACTGTACAGGTCGTTTGACCATTAATGGCAAAGTAAGATTGTACATTTAATTGTAATATACCTCTTTGTGCGTGTATCTGTCTCATTTACTAATTTCTTCCATTTGTTTTTCTAAACTCTTTTCTTTTGGTTTCTACCAAAAGATCTACAAGACTGATATTTCAGATTTGGATCCTCTGGGAGAATTAGGGAACGGGACTTGTGGCCATGTTGTTAAAATGAGACACAGACGTAAGGGTTATTTATTTTATTAATACTAGTTATGGAATTTGTGTAGTAGTAAAAGTATATATTTTTTCAAAAAAACAAACAAACAAAATGTTCGTATACAATTTTTTAAAAAGACGTAAATTAGTAGAGTCTTTGGATTTTTAAAATTAAATTAAAATTTTTCTTTACAGCTTCGAATCAAATCATTGCTGTGAAACAAATGAGACGCAGCAAAGATGAAAATAAGCGAATTATTATGGACCTTCAAGTAGTACTTAAATCCCATGATTGCCCCTTCATTGTTCAATGTCTAGGATGTTTCATTACAGGTAAACCAAAAAAAATCCTTTTTCTTGTCACATGAGTACTAGATGTGTTGATTTCATGAGAACAATCTATTATTTGATTTCTTTCTTTCTTTGTAGATTCGGACGTTTGGATTTGTATGGAACTAATGGCCTCCTGTATGGATAAATTGTTAAAAAAGGTAAGGAAAGTAAATTATGATTGAAAAATTTTTTGTAATGTGTAGTTTTTCATGGATTCATTTATCTATTTTCTTCCTAGATTAAATCCCCTATTCCAGAAAAATTTATCGGCAAGGTGGCAGTAGCCACTGTCAAGGCATTACATTATCTCAAAGAAACTCACGAAGTCATTCACCGTGATGTAAAACCGTCAAATATACTCCTTGATGATAAAGGAAATGTCAAGGTTGGTGACTGTGTGTTATTTAAATATATTGATCGTTGTACCTATCAATTTTGAAGTCATTAACCAATTAAATCTGATTTTGTTATATGTTCAACATCTGTTCTGATTACACGAAAAAAACAGCTGTGAGTATACAACAAAAAATATCAAAATAGTATTTATTTGAGATTTATCAAATTTTAACTAATCGTATTCTCTTTTTGTGTCTTTGATACTATTGCTGACTTCTGATCACAAAACCAGTTGTGATTTTGGTATTTCTGGCAGACTAGTAGATTCCAAAGCTAAAACGCGGGGCGCTGGATGTACCGCTTATATGGCCGTAAGTGTTTTTTGCATTTTATGAAATCTGAGTAGTTCTAAAGTAATTACATTTTTTAATTTTGTAACAATTTCAGCCTGAACGGATAGACTTAGTACTCCCTAATTACGATATTCGTGCTGATGTATGGAGCCTTGGATTGACATTAGTAGAATTGGCTACTGGAAAATTTCCTTACGCTGACTGTTCCACGGATTTTGAAGTGATGACAAGAATATTGAATGATGAACCGCCTAGTTTACCATTAGATCGCCCATACTCCCCCGAGTTTCGCTCATTTGTGACTGATTGTCTAAAGAAGAATTACAAAGAGCGTCCAAAGTACAAAGATCTTCTTCAACATGAGTTCATCAAGGTTAATGAAGCAAAGTCTGTAGACATGAAGGCATGGTAAGTAATTTTAATAAATTTCCATTGTAGAGAGGATCTGTGCTTCCATGTCTTAAAATTAAAAATGTTTTTATGCTACTATTATTGAAGGTTTGAGGTCATGTGTGGCTCAAGAAAAACTCATCAGTACACAACCTCCTCCTCCTTTAATTCTGGTTTCAATTCTGGTCGAATGAGAAACTCTCCGTCGTCAGGATCTTCAGTGTCAAGTACAAGTCCCAGTCCAAGTTCAACAAGAACTAGTCGTTACGAAGATTTCAAACTTCAATCCCCAAGGACTTCTTCACGATCCGCATTTGATCGTCTTAATTCCGAACCTGGACCTCTGAGATCGCCTTCCACTCCTGGTACTCCAAGTCCTGGCGGCATTCCACCCGACCCACCCCATAGATACAATCGTTATGGTTCCGGCTCTGATGGTATTCGAACACCCACACTGACTACTAGCAGTAGTGGTTCTAGTAGTGGAGGGAATATGGTCAGTCCATCGTATGCATCAATGTCAGTCACCATGGGCAGTCCCAGGTATTTCATTTCATTCAAGTTTCCTAAATCACTTTAATTATAATATAAATTTCAATATCTTTTCATAATCTTTCTTTCTCTCTCTTTTTTAATTATAACAGTCCAACGGATCCACCACCACCAATGAGAAGGTATTTTTGTTCTAGACTTTTCTTCACGCCAGAACCGACAAGAAAACGATTCTTCGAATTTTCTCAAAACAATCATCATCATTATTAACTTTCTGGGCGTTTATTAATATTATCGCATACACACCTAAGCTATTGGCTACCAGCCCTACAGACATATACATGAAATATGCCTACTACTAGCATGTACTTAAGTCAGTTTCTATTATTATTATTGCTACTAGGCTTTCTTCAAGTTTCATACTTTTTACCTCTTTTATCGGTCTAGAGATTCTATAGTCTAAAAAAATATATAAATCATTATTATGATTGTTTTCCTTTTTCATTCTACAAATCAAATGTCCAAACACAACTGTTTAAACTTTGTGTGTGCAAGCGTAATAATATTCAAGAGTCATAAAACATGTGATGAAAAGTTACAAAACGTTAGAAAACATTTAGATATAAAAAGGGGGAAAGGAAAACAAAAACATACAAAGTTGACCTTTAGCTATATCCAGTATTCCAATTTTAAGGAAAATTATTAATATTTACATGATGTAAGAGAAACTTGTCGATACCACATACTTAGATTAATTTCGCTCGTGGTAAAATAAGAAGCATTTAGTGCTTGAGTCAGTTTAGATATTAATGGAATGTACAGTACAGTAAGGAAAACTGTCGCAAAACAAAGTTCCATAACTTTATGAAATACATATATTTAAGAAGAAATTATATAAGAAAAAAAATTATTTGCCACCTATAGACGTATTAATTGCATATTTAGTATGAAATATTATTTAATTTTAAATTATATAATGTAAGTATATAAGTCGTAGAAAACGACTCGTAAAATGTTGCCAATGGGTCCTAAAAAGATGGTTCTCCATCGGTTAATTTAACGTCTCTTGAGTTTACATACTAGAATAATTCATTTTCATGACACAACGACATAAGGTAGACACTAGGTTTAATTTCAGTGGAGTCAGATTTTAGTTTACAATTTAGAACATTGTTAACTAAAGTAAGTTGTATTTGCGTATTTAAGTTTTAAAAGGGTACCTATACTGTTCCTGATTGTGAATGCCAATGGTTGTGAATTTTTAATTATTATTATGGATGGATGTAAGTTCTCAATCTCTATTTTAATTTCAAGCTCAGCCTAGTCTCAATTATATACAACTTTCCTATGCTTAGAAGATGATTCATTACATCTTTAAGTTAAATACAATTTTCTACTTGAGTGACTGGCTTGGTATATTCTCAGAATTCACTGAACTTGACAAGCGTTTTGTGTACAGTTGGAATTTTGGGAGCGATAATTAATTCGCCCTTTGTGTATATTTGATGTCTGTTCACACTTGAGAGAGACTTTTCCATCAAAATGTTTATCATGATTTTTTAAAATATGTTAAATTTTCCACAGTTTATAACTTTTTCTATTAATATGGATGATAGTCTATGTACATTGGTCATGTATACTTACCTTTTCTTCATTGATCACGTATGTAGGTCACTTATTTTTTATTTGACAAATTTTCTGAAACTTTAGTTACTCTCATGATCCCTTTTAATACCCTTCCTAGCGTGTACTCTCAAGTCTGTACAGGGTCAACAGCAAATGATTGAGTTATTTCGCAGCATAAATAGTGTTTATAATGAATCTATTCCTAGTTATTCTGTCTCCCTTCCTTGTCTCCTGTCATCAATGAGTTTCAATTTAACATGTCATTTTTTGTCATATGTTTTGATTTATGTGCTTTGCAGACTACGAAACGTGTTGCTTCTTTGCTACTCGGATTCCTGCTGATGATATTGATGTGTAATGCCATATTTGTGTGCTGTTCTGTTTGAGTGTAATTCGAGTGAATGGTAAAACGTTCTATTTTGATTGTCGCAACTCGTTTTAATTTTAATCAACCCAGTTTGCGTACGTAAGTATTTATTATTACTCGTAGCTAAAGAATTACGATTTGTTTTTAACTTTCTTTTTGACTGAATTATTTCAATTTATGTATTTTCAGTGTTTTGATAAAAAAACAGTTCTCAGCCTATTTTCAGTGAGCTTCTTAAAATATCCAAGTATTGTTATTTTTATGCCCGTCTTTGTATGTTGTAATTCCCTTTAAAAGTTCAACTTGTAAAAGTTTTTAATTTTTGAACAGCATTCTAGCGGTGAATTTTTGTTGTGTCTCAAATCATATTCTTTATCGTGACATAGTGCCTCATTTCAAATTTCAATTAATTTGTCACTCTTTTGCTAAAAAAATTTTAATTATTGTTATTTGTATACCTCGCGGCTGTTTTTTCTTTTATTGTTAATTTGTTTATCATTCATTTATACAATGGTTTGGATGATTTGCAACAAATGTCTTCAACTGTATCACTTTACATTTCGAAAGTTAAGACATTATATCAAGAGACATCATGACTAGGTATCAATCATAAAGATGTCAATCAGTGAACGGTTGAAATTTTTTATTATTACAGTACATATAAATTATATTTATCTTGTAGAATAATTGATGACGTGTTCTTTTTTTCAAAAGAACTAGAATTATGAATACATTATTATATATTTTTTTGTGTGATTTTCAAGCTAAATTTCAAATGGTTAGCTGAATGTTCGCATAATATCATTATAAAGATTAACACTTGTAATTATTATATATCCAAACAAACCTACCTGTTTCCAGTACCTCCTCTCTCTGTAATATGAATGTACTTATATTATCAGCTGATGGTAATTTAACTTTATTTTGAAATGTGTCGAGATTATGAAAATCAACATTTCTATAAAATGTGACTGCTGCCTAAATTCGATTTTTGACGCATTAATACACTATAACTTATATACTTACATTACTTATTTTATGGCAATATTTAAGTCATAGATTATTGAATAAAATTATTCTATTATTATTTCCTTACTTACGTAATCATTATGTTTTGTAATATTGTAATCATTATAGTTTCAAGCAGCTATCCCAAATCATCACTGGCGTAATACACAAGTTTCAAATTGACAAAAACGTCAAATCATTCAATACTTTACTGATTTGGTTTTGTGCGTAATAAATTAAAATTATATGATAATTTCCAAATAAAAAATATTGGCTAGATATTAATCTAATAAATATTTACACATGACGTGCCAACAATTTTAAAACGATTTTTTATTATTCTCGAGCTAAGTTTTTGATTTTTAAAGGGACGAAAGTGCATAATATTATATCTGTAATGTAATGTATGAAACGTTTTATATAGTCAAACAAAAAATTATCCTGTATCATATCTGAATTCAGTCTTCTTATGTTGAATACTTACATATAGACAATAATTAGATTAGTGTGGTACTCAGTGTAATACTTGTGGCGTTACTACAAGAAATTTGTGAAAATGAAAGTGAAAATTTTAACTGAAATATGTGTACGATTCAAGGGAAGTTCTCTCCGAAATTCATAAAAAGCTGAGTTGAGCTCTGTCGATTTATCTATTCTATAACGTAAATATTTTATATTATTGCTGATGGTCAGTATTACTATATAATATGTATATAAAGTACTGCGAACTCTGAAAATATCATGTATAATAGTTTTTAAGTAAGTGAAAACAAAAAAAGACCTACGTACACAAACAATTCCCCTTATTATAATTCTTTGTTTTTTAAAAAATACATAATGATTCAGCCTCTTCGTCCACATGTCATTTATTTGAGCTTCCAGGCAATTAGAAAATTATTAAAAAAAGAAAATGAATGTTAATTCTTAAATATTGAATGCTTCCACCCGTTTTGTGACAAGAAGAATTGCAACTTGTAAATTACAACAAGTTGTAGAGTTAGGACGTTAGAAGTATAGTTAATTAGGTTGTAATAGGTACTAGGGTCGGTGGGGTGAGAAAAAATGAAGATACAGAATGGTGACCTGGTAGCATAATAATAATATGTCAAAACTAAATGGGGAGAAAAAGTCGGAGAACTACATATACATACACAGTACACACATACCACTGATACATACTTACATAACATAATATTGAGTCAATAATACACTGACAACACGCTGAATTGTTATCAGGTCGAATTATTGTTATCGTGTACACTAGATATTAGTAAGTATGAAATATTGCAATTATGAAAAGTAAATTATGATGATGATAGATACTTAGATACGACACATGGCTGATCATCCACGAGACTAAAATCTTTCAATTTTACTCTCACTACAGTAAAACTAGTAATATGGACGCAACACACACACACGGAACTTTTGTGACCGAATAGAGAAGAATAACGAGAAAAAAAATTAAATTTGAAAATGTGAATTAATTATATTATATGTTAGTGGATTACTAGTATTTAATATACATAGTAGTGCACGCAAATTCCTACATACAAGCGAATATATTGACGGAGAAATACGTGAATAAAAAAAAGTTATGGAGAAATTTCTTGTGCTCTGTATGACATTTCGGCATTTTCTCACACTTATTGTTTGCTATGTACCAACTTGTACACTTATAACATCCTTTTGGTTTACCACAATTAAGTTGAGGAAATTTTCCTTTAGATATTTTGCACACAATTTTGATATGGAAGCTAGTATATTTTTAGCATTCTTCATGTAGTGTATTTCCTCCTTAAATTACTCTTTGAGAGTAGTGGATTAAAAAGTTTTGGACTGATCTTACACACTGGTGACTTCCATTCCAGGAGTACAGAATGTGTGTACTGGAAGAGTTGTGTGGTAGCAATACCCTAAGTTGGCTCAGAAATTACAGGACAATGAATTTCACCTTGATAGCCATTGGAATAGTAAGTTTGTCTTTCTCTTTCAAAGACTAATAGTAGTCTAGTCAGGAAAATTAATTACCTAACTCATTTTCATTCAGGGTTTTAATGCTGTCCGTGTCCTCGTAATTACAACAAACCTTGCCCTTGCAATCAAATCATATCCACAAAGAGGAAATGCATTAATGAGTAAACCAAACCATTTCATATGATTTTGTGAAACTTAGCTGGTGAATTTATCACTGATGATAAAAAATTGCAGGATGGGACTATACAATTATTTTTGGATCATTGTCCATTTTTTTGGGGACAGCGTCTTTTTGTGCTGAAATTTTGATGTCGACAAGCCTAACCCGGGTACACTGAGCTACATAGTTAAAAACTTGAACACTGACGATGAGTATAATAATGAGTAATAATTGAGGTTTTTTTTGTTCATTTTAAGAATAATCATCGAGGAGTTCAAGTATGGCTGGCAATCAGTTTTTTCATTTTATCCAGTTCACTCCTTTGTTTTGCCATTTCCGTGTCTGAGCTGGGAACACATTCAATCCCACTTTCTTTCGTTCTGGACATTATCCGAATTCCTTTTCAGTGCTATGTAGCTCACAAAACATTACCATTACAAATATTCTGTAGGAATAAAATTGATTCAACTGTATTATATGATCATATGCAAGAGACACCGTCTTCCGGAATTGTTTGAGCAGCTTTACTATTGCAATATATTGTTCAGTGTTTCCGTGGAGTCAACCAATCCAGACTGTTCAACAAACAATTAATGAAAATTTAGTCACGAGAAAAGGGTTTCTAACGTTAACACCCCTTCAGAATCTGTTATGCCATAATTTCACACGCCATTCTGTAGACGAATTGCGAATTGTCCTTCATTTACAAGTAATAAACGAGAAAGAAACGTTAGTGATCTCACAAAATTGATATTTTTGAACATCTGTACTAAAGTTTTGCATATCAAAGTATTTTTCAAAATGTCCACAAAGCAGTCTTATTTGGAGTCCAAATCGGTAATTTTTCTACTCACATTCATTGAAAACGTTTTTCGTTTTTTATCATGAGATTAATGGGGTTTTGTTTTGATTTTCCAAGGTTGAAGAATATATTTCCTCCGTAAAACACAGGGTAAGTCAGTTTGTAAAATTGGACAAAATGGAGCTTTTGTGTAAATTTCCAAAATTATGGAGTTATAGGCGGAGGCCCTAGTGAAAACTATTCTTCCCGGAAGACTTGACGCTATAAATAATATTATAAATTCACCGAGATTCAATCTTGAAGATGTTAGAACACTTCATCAAGAGATTAATATCCCAATTCCACCCTCCAAGAGTGTCCAAGCTATGATGATGGCTCGAGAATCTGATGGCCAAGAACCCGTGTCCACGGAAACGGGGAAAAAGAGAAAGCTGGAAGGGAATAATGATGAGGAGTCAAAACTGGAGAAAGCAAAGATACTGAAAACTGAACAGGGTATCAGGATGCACGTATCTTCTGGTGGTCCAGTGGATTTCAATGAGAAAGTTGTCCACTTGATTAACATGGGGAAACCCATTGTACGCCAACTAGCACAAGATGCTAACCTTGTAAGTGACTTAATGACTTTGTCTTAATTATTAAAACTATTTTTAATTCCAACCATCATTTTGTTCTTCACTATATTAAATATTAGCTCAAAATGTGGATTACATTTTTGATCCCCGAAATGGAAGCGGGCAACAATTTTGGAGTGGAGATTCAAGAAGGTCAGACAAATGGTCCCAGTGTAAATATTTACCTCCATTATATTTTTAGATAAAGACAATGTTTGTTTAACTTTCAGCAATACTCACTGAAGTTCAAATTATTGAGGCGGAGGCAGGGGCATATGGTAATCCATAAACTATATAGTTAACAAATATGGAGATAACAATAGTTCTGTCCTAACTTGTCATACATACTTAAAAAAGTCTCTCTGTCTAGGCGATCAAGTTTCGCGTTATTTTAAACAGAGGGGTGATGCTCTTTCAGAGGTTTGTCCTCAGTGCATTTTTTAATTTTCAGTACTCCAAAACGTGGTATTGTATAATCTCCTTTGTTCGTGATATTACAGATTACAAAGTTTCCCATGTTGAACGACTACCGCAAATTGGCAAGTTACTTACACATAGCAGTACATTTTTCAGTGTG
>WJFB01001224.1:0-35404 GCA_009870185.1 Pygmarrhopalites habei
GGGGGGAGAAATCGGTCCCTATCCTACTTTTTCTATTTATATCTTCAATCTACCTTCAAGTCGGGGATTCCTGACAAAGCTTGCGAATATTTTTTGCGATTGGAAACTAAAAGTAATATTAAATATTTGTGTCAAAAAAAACTAGTGAACGGTGTGGAAGTTTGTAAATTTTAAAAAAATATTTTGAAATAATTTTTCAATTGAAATCTTTCTGTGGAAAAACTTTCCAATTGGGAAGTAATAAAAAAATATTTCTATTTCGAGGAAGTCCATTAAAATTCAAAAAATTAAAATTAATTTCGCACGTTTGAATTGGTTTTAAATCAAATTAAACTTTCGAAGACGTATAGAAAATATTATTTCAAAGTAGGACGGTTGGATTGATTTGCTAATTTTGGAAATGAATTTTGATATTTTGTTTCATCAAACTTTTGAGTAATTAAAAATATTTCATGGAAAAATTGAATAACTAATTTTTACAAAATACCTTGGAAAAGACCTACTTTTTAGTAGGCGCTGACGAGTAATCAAAACAACCGAGCGGCGTCGAACTTTGTAAAATTTAAAAAGTTTGAAAAAATATTTTTTCTTCTTTCAAAAAAAAGCTCTCCATTTTCCTCTTCATTTGTGAAAATATTTGAAGAATCGGCCACTTTCTCTTTCTCTTTCTCCAAAGTAAAGAGTAGAGAGTTGAAAATTTAAATATACATAATATATATTCCTAGAAGAAGACTGTCTAATTTATCTTGTAACTTTTTGTCTTCCCTCCCTCCTCCCTCCTCCCCAGGCTAATGAGTCTTCACGGTTTACATGGATGGGTTGCCATCTCTCCTCTTTCTCTCATCTCCTTCCACACACTCTCACTTTCACTACATGTTGTACATGTACAGAGATAACTGTGCGTCCCTGCGTGTGTGTGTGTGTTTTAGGGGGAGTTGATGAGAGTGGAAATGGAGTCATATAATCATGAAGCAAAATAGACAAATTCCTTGGGAATTTATTAGGGTAATTAATTCAGTGTCCATGCTTTCCCCCCTCACCCTCCACCCCCACCCCTCACAATTCATAATTCAGGCGGGAGTCTTTCTTCTTCTTGATGATGATTCAGCTCAAATCCCAGATCCTCATATGAAAAGCGACGAGAGTCTTGACTGGACTATAAGTTAAATCCAAAGCCAAACTCAAGTTAAGCCAGAGAAAGAGAAAGAGAGAGAGAGAAAGGAGGAGATGCCATTGCCAAAGCAGAAGAGGAGGACGAAGAAGGGAAAGGTTTGCAGAAATTCCCTGTTTTCTCTGTAGAGTACTCACTTTCCATAAATGAAATATTCATAAGTCTCCCTTGTATAATGAAAACCACATGCATTAAACTCGTCCATCTCATCCTCTTTAAGTAATACTCCTCCTCCACCTCCTCCCACTCTGTACTTTACTGTCCTCATGAAATACACAAGCCTTTTCTCTGTACTTTCTCCACTCTCTCTTTTCCTGACAAGGGCGAAGCATATGGACTTCCACGTTCAAAATTAGCCTACGCTGCACAAAAGCATGACTTTGAAATGCTCCGAATCTTGGCTCTCCCCTTCTCTCCTTGTCTTGGATGATGCAGGATGAAAAAAAGAGAGAAAGGATATTGGCAATCTAAGAACGTGCAAACACTCACCATTGAAAGCTTAAGCTGGGTGAAAGACGAGTGAAAATAATAAAATAATTCATACACTCTCCTTTCTCTTTTTTTCCTACTTTTTCTCTCCAAATTTTTATTGTATGTTGGAGCGGATGTTCATTTTGAAGCTGTGTATCATAATAAGAGCCTCATTAATTTTTTTTCTCTCCATTCAAAACTTGCCTTTTCGTCAAGGGAGAAAGCAGAAGGGAAGAGGAGGAGGAGGGAAATGAACCCAGGTCAATTTCCATAATAAAAGTCAAAGAGAGAGGAGAAAGGAGGAGGAGGAGAGTCAGCAGCCTGTTTGCTACTTTTCAGCCATAGTCCTTTCTTCTTGTTGCACAAAAAGGTTTGGTTCTTTTTTTTCCCCTGTAAAATACCCCTCCTCTCTCTCTCGCTTTCCTGTTTAAAAAGTAGTGGAGCTTACCAAACATCGTTTGACAGGATGGGGTTCGTTTGGGAAAAGATGAAAGCGGGGACAAGAGGGTCACTTAGCAAGAAAAGTCATTTGAACTTCGAGTGAGAGGAGTGTGTGTGTGAGCTAGAGAGAGAGTGAGTGGGGGTGGCCTTGTTCTCTATTTTAATGTGGAAAAGTGGAGAGAGAGCTCTTAACAAAAGTTGGGTGGTGAGGTGCTTCAGTTTGTACTTTATACTCTTCTGGAAATTTGTAGAGGGGGAGGAGAAAGTGAGGAGGGGAAGAATTTGGACTGATTAAAATTAGGCCATCAAAAGCATGAGAATCAGTGCACAGCTAAGAGCAACACAAGGCAGGCAGGCAGGCAGTGGGAGAAAGGTAAGGGAAATGATCATTTCAAGGAGAAAGGAGCCCAGCGTAGCTTAGTTTGGTACTCAATTGTTTCTGCATCGGCTGTCGTTCCCCATATATACATTGCAGAGAGAAAGCAAAATAGCAGAATAATTAAATCCCGTCCCTGTCGTCGTCACTCCTCGTCTCCTCTTTTCAAGGGGTTGTCCAGACATGGAGAAAGCGGACGGGAGGAGAGAAAGGAAGATTGGGAGGCCGTAACTTTTTGTTGGTCTGCAACTCACACTGCAGATGCACTGTACATATTGTGCAAAATAGTGCACTCTTTATACAATGTGGTCTGTTCTGTGTGTACAGTGCGATTATGCAGATTTAATTGTACTGCATCAGCTTTCTCTAATAAATTTTATTTATTCAACACTCCCTTTCTCTCTCCTTCTTCAGTTGAGTTATCCGGGTGAAAGCAAAAAATCTTCAGAGGCTGAAGGCCGCTGTCTGCAGCGAAAAAAAAGACGTTTCAAAAAATGATGAAAGCTCAGCTTGTCAAAAACGGCAAAGACAGAACAGAACCTGAAATTTTTTTCCCACGCCAGTGAAAATATTTGGCTGATCGGCGTCGAACTAATTATTTCACCCTGGAATTTTCCTTGTGTCATTTCCGTCAATTTTGCTATTGTCTCGTCTTCCTTTCAACTTTGTTCAAATTTGAATGATTTTGAAATTTAAATTGTGGAGGTTTGAGAAAACTACTCCTGTTCAATTAAATAGATTGCCTCCTGTAAAATTTCCCTCTACCTTCCCTCCACACCCACCCACACACACACAAACACCAACAGATGTGTTCATCTCTATTTGCGGAGCAATTCATCTTGTCGACAGAGACACACACACACGGGTGTCATATGACAGGCGGAGGAGGAGGAGGGAAATCCCTGGATCGTTAATGATCATCCTTGATTAGTCGTTACTTCAATTTGTGCGTGTCTCTCTCTTTCTATCTCCCTCCTTGTTTACCCTATATATTTATATAGGGGTGCGTTTATATTTGTGTGAGGTGTGTGAGGCGGAGAGAAATGAGTAAAGAGAAAGCCAATTAATTTATAAACACTATTTATTCAAACAAAGTGTGCGTGTGTGTTTTGGAATGGGGATTCAGACGCGTAGTGTCTACTGGCCCCTCTTTTCTTCCTGCTGTCGTCCAATCCAATGGAAAGTAAATAGAGCGAGGGAGAGAAAGAGAGAAGAGAAATTTAATTTTATGTTTTCATTTTCAGCTCATCCACATGTAATCATGTAAATGTGAATTATATTGCGAAACTTTCTCTCTTCACGCACACACACTCTCGCAGTATAGCATTGGACGAAATGTTTCGTGGATATTGTAGAGAGAAAGGAGAGAAAGAGGAAGATGGCCATAGAGAGAAGAAGAGGGAGAGAGTCAACATAAATCCACTTTCTCCTTTCCCTTTTCAAGGGGAAGGGGGGAAGAGTGGGAATGGCAAGTAAATGACACAAGTTTCGTACGCTGTAATTTGTAATTTGAAATTTGTAATCTAGACTGAGGGAAAAGACGAAGGAGAAAGTATACACACATACACCACATCAAAATCTGACGGACAAGTTTTGGAGAAAGCGATGCTACTCCTCTGCTATGCTTTCCCTTGTCTCTTCAGGCGAAGCATATTTTGTTTCACTGTATTCTTGTCAACTTCAACTGTCATACAACATACAACTCCCTCCAGTCCTCCTCTTCCTCTCTCTTCAGCCATTCAAAGTAATGTAGCCATTCCACTCCAATGCCCTCTCTCTCCCAGCACACACAGCCCACGCTGGCACACGAACACACACACAGTGGAAAATGAAAGTGACAAGGAGAATGAGAATTTGTAATCTGTAATTTTCTCCTCCCAGTTCAAATCAACCGCCAAAGAAATTAATCCACGTCCCTACTCATCCTCCTTTCCCTCCTCCTCGGTCTGTCGGTGTCGTTTCGGTGGAAATGAGAAAGTGCTCGGACAAGTAGAGGTTAGTTCTGGCATCTCATTTACCTTCCATTATCTTGTTTATCATTCACAAGACAAACTGCCGGGTTTTTTAGTCTTTGGAATTAAAGAGACGACCATAATTTTTATCCTTGGTTAAAAAAGCGAGGTTGGATTTTGGATACTTTGATTATAAACGACAAAATTTGATAACGACATTTAATTATTTGAATTCTAGTCACACTACAACACTGCCTTGCCCACTTGATACCTAAATTTGAAGGGATTCAAAATTGGAGTCCGGAAAATTCTGAGTGGCGTTGAAGTTTGGTTTATTTTTTCTTGTAAAAAAATTCCTTAATAAGCATTGATTTTCACGAAAGTTTGAAAAACATTGGCCTTGCGAATATTTCTTGAACTTATTTTCAAAATTTTCAAAAAATCACCAGTCTTTAAAAAAGTTGTTGTTGGTCTTGTGTTCATTTATCAACTTTTCAGTGAAAAAAAGTACGAACGGCATCGAGTCGAACAATGTCCCAAAGTTAAAAAATGATTTTTTCTCTCTCCCTCTCTCTCTCTCTCTCCAGGAATTGTATGGAGTGTAATGAATTCTAATTATTGTCACAACAAGTTTGTTGCGGGGATAGGAGGAGAGAGAAGGAGGATACCATTTGAATAATTTATTTTGAGTGGTTTTGGAAGGAAGGGAGAGAGAACAATGGGATGAAAATTGAAGACAATCCACAAGCGTCTTATAATTCTAATTATGTCCGTAGGTATTCTCTGGTCTAGAGAAGAAGATGATTGTGGGCTGGAAAGAGAGGGCTGTGTGTGGTGGAGAGAGAGATGTTGGGGGATAAGAATCATGAGATGGTAATGTAAATTCCGTGGTAATTCCACTATCCAGCTTTCTCCTCTCTTTTCTCAGAGTCCATCTCATCTCATTCCCTTGTCCTCTCAAACCAACAAGGAAGACGAGAGAGAATGAAAACACAGTCACCATACAAGAAGATAGAGAATTGATATTAGAATTCACTGGTGAACTAACTTGCTAATTATATTGATTTACCTTAAGATAATGGTGAGCAAGTTGTTCATTCATTAGACGCACCATATGTACTCTCCTTCGAGTCTCCCTCTCCATCCCTTGTAATTTTATTCTGTGCAGGCATCAACGCTGAGGAGAACATTCCTCCTTTTTGCTGTTGATCTCTCTTTCTCTCTCTCTCTCTATGGGTGTGTGTGTGTTTACTGCTGCTAAGCCTTAGGGTGTAATCTGTATTAAGCTGATTTTCCTTGAACATTCTCTAACCCCCATTTCCCTAATTTGATTAGAAGGATTCTCAGACAGTCCAACATAAACTCATGGCAGCCAGTCACACAACAACGTCTCACTATCCCACAGTGTGGTGATGCATAGCGTGGAGAAAGTAAGAGAAAATACGCAAACACAAAGACAAGAGACAAACCGAGAGCGAGTCATTCTTGTGACCGCACAAAATGAAATTGGATGGGAATTTCAGTGGTCAATTCTAACTTTTCAACATTATTCCCCATTAAAGTCTAATTACAATTAAAATATGACACGAAATTGACATCCTCGTGCAATGAACCACAGTTTTTCAAATGAAATTACACCACCTTTAACTTATTTTACATTCCCACTATTTTGGTGTCGAACCCTTCGATCGGCGTCCAAGTTGCTCAAAATTGATTTTAAAATATTTATGCTTGTAGATTGTTTTGAAATTTTATTTTAATTATTTTAATTGCTTAATTTAAATAAAACTTTTCCCCACCCACCCACACATCCCCCCTTCCCTTCTTTTCTCCTCCTACAATTACGCTAAAGTGGAAAGAAGGATGATTCTCCTTTCTCTAGCTATCAAATTCACTGCCACTCATCTCCACAAATTCTCCTCCTCCTCCTCCATTCTCCAAGACAACAAATTATTCACCTTTCTCTCACTTTCTCTTTCTTCTCTGCCTGTGTCGTGTGTGTGTGTATGTGCGTTTGTGGAGCACAATGGAAAAGTGTTGCTTTTGCATTGCTTTCTTTCCATTAAAAACTTTTTGGAGGTTTTCCTACTCGAGAATCTTGTTCCTTGTCCTTCTCTCGAGGAATTAGGATTTACCTCGAAATTGTGTAATAATTAATGACGATGAATTTTCCCCCAACTTTCTGACAACAACCAAACCACACACATACATACACTCTCCTTCTCTTTCTCTATCCCTTTTCTCGGCTGACATGAAGATTTTCCAAGTGGAAGTGCCAGCTTCTTGGCCCCAACATCTCCTTCAACTTGAGCCGAGTTGATGAGACCTCTCCTTCTGGAGAGAGAGAGAGAGAGAGAAAGGCTATCCTGTGTATTTTATGAAGAAAAATGACATTCCTAGTCTCCTCCTCCTCCTCCTCTCTCCATTCCTAGACAGATAATGACGCTATCAGCTCTCTCTCCCACCTCTCTCTCTCCGTACACTCCATGAAGACACACACACACGAAGGGAAAAAAATAGAAAAAACTCCCAGAGTGCAGTCAACATCCAAAAAACTCCCCAGCCAACTTCTTTCTCGGTTTGGTCTTATCGTTTGCTGCTGCCGGGGAAAAAGAGAATGGAATCTAAGGAAAACTCAACAAGACTTTCTCTATAGATCCTCCACTACTTTCTCTTAGCCTTGGAGATTCCCCTAAGAAAACAGTGCAATCAATTTCTGGGAGAGCTACCATTCCTCATTTTTCTAATAGGGACAAGAAGAGGAGGAGGAGGAAACTTGATCCATGCGATACGATGCCTTTAGCACAGTTGCAGACACACACACACACACACACTAGCTACAGCTCACCACTTATAAGGAAATCCTCTACTATTTTTTTACTTTTCCCAGCTCCAACGCGACAGCTTACCCATGCCTAAGAAAGAAGAAGAAAGTTGAGGTAAAATCGTAGGCCTCCTCAGCTTTCCCTCCCGCTTTCTCAGCGGCAGTGCAGTGTGTAAGTATGTGCAGGGAAAAAAGGACGAGAAGATGGATTGGAAGTGAAAGGACCTAGCTTTCTTTTGCACACATACAAAAGAGAACCATGCATACAGACACAGAGTGTGAGAGAGAGGAGAAGAAAGTGTACATATGGACAGAGGTATGGCAATTTTATAGGAGGGAAGATAAATGAAGATTTTTACAATATGAAGCTCCTATCGTGTCTCCTCCTCCTCCTCTTTTTATAGTGGAGAATGTAAGTGAAAGAGGAGAGGGACAAGGGAAAGTGCAAGTAGTTTTTTTTGCACACACACACTCACACAGGAGAAGAGGAGAAAAGGGAAGAGATGCGATATCATTCGCCTTGGCTTTCAGCTTTGGCGAAAGGATTTGGATCTACGGGAATCCAGATTTGAGATCTATTAGATTACCTCATTGTACCCCACCAATATGGGAGAAGACTGAGAGAAGAGAGAGAGAAGATAGAGACAGAGAGAATTTTTTGCAAAGTTCTGGACTTGCATGAGAAGAAGGGCCAAGTCCAGAATTTACAAGCTTGACTTGTTTCACTATTTCTGGAGAATGTCTCCAGATTTCCATCCTTTCACGAGAAGAAGAGGATTCCAAGCAATTCCTTTTTTTGTGCATGCAATTGTAGAGTACCGTATATTACATTGTATTCCCCAGGGCTTTGAAGAAATGGGACCCATCTCTTTTTATGGAGGGGATTTCTATTTCCGTTCGACATTTAGATAAAGGTAGAGGATTGTAGCTGGGGGCTGTTTGGGTGGTTTTACGGTATGACTCTATTTACTTTCTCCTTTCGAATTCTACGGTTATGTATAGTCAAGACTAGGATTTTTACTTTCGTTGCATTTTACATTTGCTATTTTTTAAAATGGAATTAGTTGCTCAACCTGGACGCCGATCGCTGTTTCTTCGGATCTTGTGTATGTCATACTATTTTATTAGGCATACAGCCATAGTGGAATTTGTTTAATTACTAAAAAATACACAACTTGGACGCCGCTCGATATTTTTTTGATTCCGTCGCGTCTCTCAAATTTTAAAGATTCAGTAGTGAGTGTTCTTTTTTTAATGTAAATGGCATTTAACTTTCCGCATAGATTTTGCCCGTTAAAAGCAAAGTTTTTAAAGCTGTCATTGGAACCTATTTTCCCTTTTCCAAAACATTTTTTTGTTTTCCCCAATCTCTATGTAGGAATGACTTTCTCTTTGCCGATACATTAAACGTCAGAAAGTTGTTTGCACACAAAAAACTCCTTTGCAATCCATTGACTACATAAAACAAGTCAAAAGTTCAGCCCACACACACACACACAGAAAAAAAGAAGTGAAAACAAGTGGAAAAGAGAAAGCACAATTCAAAATTTAGATTATGAAGACACAACGTCGTCATCCTTGTCTCATGCATTGCCTTTCACCACTCACACACACCGTTTGCCCATTTTTGGGTTGCTCAATAAACAGTTTTCTCTCTCTCTCTCTTCCTTCTCTCCACACATAATGTGAGTCACATTGAACATGATTTAACACTTTAACCGTCATTGCAAGAAAGAGAAAGGAGGAGGGTAGAGAAAGTGACAGGATTTTTATCTCTTTCTCCATAATATATTATCATATGTATAAGCACACACACACGCATTCACCACACAGGAGAAAGGAAAGGAAAGAGACCTCGCCACAGTGAGAAATAGAAAGAGCCACTGCCAGATCATTCGCTTCTTGTGTGTATGTCTGTTCGCGGTGTATCCCTGTGCATGGGCTGACTGCCAACAAAATTGTGGCCTTCCTCTCTCTCTCTCCTTTGCGACAATGTTCATGGAATAAAGCATTCTCCGGGTATTTCAAAGAAGAGGAAAAAGAGGTGGAGGAGAGCTTTAGAAAAAAAATTTTCGAAAGGAGGGAAAAAATATGAAAAGAAAATTTTCTCTCCATCACTTTCTCTCTCTCTCTCCAAAAATCCACACTGTCCAAAAAAAGTTTGAAAATTTTTTTAGTTTTATTCTCGGCCAATTTACTTCCAGATGGATTACATAGTCCAAATTGTACCCTCCCTCTTCTTCTCAGATTGAAGGAAAGAGGGTCTCAAAAAAATTTTCTCCCAAAAAATGACGGTCTCGTCATGTAAAACTTTGTGAAGGGGAAAGTCAAGCCAAAAAAATTAAGGCACCCAACGAAAGAGGAGAGAGAAAAAACTGATGAGTTTGCTGAGACTGAGACTGAGAGAAAGAGTGAAAGTCGGGATGGAGTGAAAGAAGATGCAGGAAGACTTTGAACGACTTTTTTTGGACTGTAAAAAAACCCACAATCCTATCAAAATCAATGGAAAAAGGACGAGAACTAGGGATGAGAACTGGTTTACACTGACTATAGTACCACAGGCAGAAGGGAGAGAGAGAGAGGAGAAAGGAGGAGGCATTTTTCGGCAGACTTGAGTGAAGAGAGAAAAGAGTGGAGGGCTGGAGAAAGCAAGTGCCAAGAAATGTAACATATTTTATTCATCAGTAGAATAGAGAGAGAAAGCGGGGAGAAGTTGGAAGAAAAAAAACAAGTCGAGAGTAAATGTTACAGGCATTCAGCACATATTTTCCCTCTCTCACTTTCAGCGTGTGTGTGAGGGTGTGTGTGTGTCGACCAATTCCAAGAAATTCCTTTACAGTCACATTCCATGCACATTCTCCTTTCCTCCTCCTTGAAGGGGGAGACAACATAAAAGGTTGTGAAGGACTCTTCATAGTTTCTGAAGGGAAAATCTTTGGCGATGAAAATTACAACTCTCTCTCTCCTACGTGTGTCTGTGTGTGTGTGCTTCTTTCTGTCTAAGTTAAGGAGGCACTTTAGCTTCTCCTTTTCTTCTGTAGCGGTGGGTATTTTGTAGTTATTATGCAGGGTGTCATGTGATATATCGTATCATATCACGGAGAGAGAGAGAAAGTCTCTTTCTCCTTTCCATATCATCACAATTCTATTTACTTTCCCTTTTGGAACGGACCAAACGATGATATAATCAACTTGTTCTCTCTCTCTCTCTTCTCTCTCTATCTACCCAACTTTGAACTTGTTGTGCAATGCCAGTTTGTGAGTACCTCCTCCCTTCCTCGTCAAAAACTTTTCTTCGGCTCAACTTGAAAGCTGCTGCTGGGGTTGTTTCGCAATAAATTGGGAGAAAGTCGGAGAATCGTCGAATTTTCCAAAGGGCATCTTTCTCTCTCTCTCTTTTTAAATGCGAGGTATATTCCCTCGTGCCATGCCAGGGCTGAAGGGGAAACTAGGAAACTTTGTAATGAGACAATACGGGGAAAGCATACTTTCACTCCCTGTGTGTGTGGAAATCATACAGAGAGAGAGAGGGGAAAACAAAATACAAAACTTTTTTTGAAAAACCATGCAAAGAATTCAAAAAGGCACGATTAAAAAAATTGTTCTGTAATGAAGGGACTTCAGTAAATACAAGAATCCAATGAAAATTTTGATAGAAATTTTTTGTAAATCCCACATTTTTTGACCTATAATTTGATGCAACAACCATTGACCTGTATTCCTAACAGAAATTGGAGAAAGTTGTGAATTTCTCTCTCTCTCTTGAGGATTTACTCCTGAAATTGGCACTCGCACTGTTGAGTCTCTTCTGTCTTGACTCACACACACACACACTCTCTTAGACTGGACTGAGGGGGGGTTGTTCCCCTCCTCCCCTCGGGAGAAACTAAATGGATGGATGGACTGACACAGGAGGAGGAGGGGGAGGAGACTCGGCCTTGTAAAACGTCAGGATGAGGCAAGGCCTGAAACTTCCATGGCAATCCATGTCACGCCATGCTATGACCATGCTAGAGGGAGGAGAAAGTGGGTGGGGGTGGAGTGAAAGTATTTTTTTCGCAAAAAATATTTTTTTGCAAAGATTGCGATCCGCTCTGCCTATTCTATTTGAAAAGGAACAGAGAGAGAAAGAGAGAGGGAGAGGAAGTCGTTGCCAACAAAAACTTTTTCTCTTTCTCCATCCACTTCTCTCCTTTCTCCACATATGAAACTTTTCATCGTTCCCATCCTCACCCGGATTCCCCACATTTCCCGGCATCAATAGAGCGGATGTTTTCCCCCTGCAAAGGTAGAGGAGGAGGAGAAGGAGAAGGGTATGAATCCGGTAGGAAAAAATGCCGTAATTTTCATGTAAAACATGGGAGGAGGGGGAACACCCTGTAATCACTTTCCGGGTAGTCTACCGTGCCAGGGAGAGAAGTTGAAACTCCCGGTTATTCCTTTTCTGTCCCCTTTTAGTTCAGAGGGCTCACAGAGAATGCAGAGAGAAAAATCTGACCTCTTTTTACAATTTCTCATATTTTCACTTGACTGCTTTTTCATAAATTTCCCGCTCTTTTCATGGTACTAATTAAAGAGTACAGCATTCAGTACGAAACTTTAATACTTGATAGTAGCATTATATATTGCCACACACTTATTTTATCTGGGATTTTGGACAAATGTCAATCCAACTCAATTTCCTCGGAAAATGTGTGTGCGTGTGTGTGTGTGTGCGTTGAAGATGAAGTCCCCGACGTCTCCACATTAGTCACGTTAATAGAAGGTTCCTTGGTTCTCTTCTCTTGGTGGAGATTTGACTGTAGTCAATTTTTTAACTTTCTCCTCCTTTGCTTTCTCTCTGGTTGGCTATACTTATACTTTGTGCTATGCTGTGGACTAGCATTGGGATTGGCTTTTAGGCTGAGGGCTATAGAAAAAAAGGAGAAAGTGGAGATGATGAGAGGAATTCATTTGGCTGTCCCGAGAATGACTTTTAGCCGTCAGTTCCTAATGTCCCTGTGGGGGTTGGGGAGGAGGGGGTGGTACGGCACACACACACACGCATACATGTGTATACATATATAACGATCCGGGCCGATGGAGGCCCCCATCATCCATACTTTCTCTCTATTATGTATTCCAGCACTCACTTTCTCTCTCCCCGCATCCAAAGTATTCAACCACTCGCACTCCCTCCGACAATCAAAGATGCAATCTGGAATTCCCTATCATGTGAATTGATCGCATCAAAGTCATCCTCCGTCTCCTTCAATTCACATACACAGTAACCAGTAGGGAAAGCGAGAGAGAGAGAGAGAGAGAGAGAATTCCATATAATGTAGCCTCACGTATCTTCCAACTTTCCCTGTAACTATGGAGAATTTCCGGTTCGCTCTATCGTCTCTCCTCTTGCTGTTTCGGAAGAAGAAGCAGGAGAAAGGAAGAGAAAGCGGGGAGAGGAGGAGGGACATTATTATAAACCCTACAAATCTAAATTACCTTGTACAATTTATCTGTCGATTCTCTCCCTTACCTTTAATGAATTTCTCTTTTCTCCCTGGAAGAGGGGTACATATTGCGGCGGATTTTTTTACTAGATCCGTGAGTGAGCGTGTGTGTGTATAGTAAAAACGAGATAGGGGGAGAAAGAGGCTGAGTCAATAGGAATGGTAATGCTATGGGATGGATGGCATTATTTGTGTGTGGGAAAGTTAAACATAATGAGAGAAAAGCTTAGGATACCTACAAATGCGTTGTGACAACCAATACATTTTTTTACCTTGCGGATTCTCAGGACTCATGTGCAGGGTGGAAAGGAATAATAAAATTAAAAAAAGAATTAATTATACAGCAATTCTGGTATGGAGTCCAATTATTACTTAAAACGATAGACAATATTTTGTCTAAGAGCTGAGACAAGAGGTTTCTAAATTTTGTAATCCTTCAAATTCAGCGGATTTTGACTGTGCGGCGTCGAGCTAAGGAAATTTTCTTGATTCGTGGACTTTTTTTATTACAAATTTTAACAAATTCTAACGAATTCTGGATTACTCTAAAATCCATTATTGGTAGTTGAATCATTTCAAACTTTACAAATTTCTGGTTTCCCCCCACTTTCTCCTACTTTCTCTAGCCAATCCTTCAACCGCATTGTAATAGCCACCATTTTTATTTAGATGTCTTCCCTTTCCTTTTTTTCTTCCCTTTGACATCCACTTAGACAACTGTAAGTATGTCTAAAGTGTACAGAAATCTACGGAGAACAGCAAAAAAAATATTCCTCTGCTTTCATCTTACCTCACGTCCACCCACATCCCCCTTCTTCCTTCTCCCTACATCATTACTTATTGGTCCCCGTAATAAATGCATGAGTGAGAGGAGAAAGCGAACTGTCTATTGATCATTCCTCTCGCTCTTCCTTCGGAAAAAATAAAAGGGAGATGGAAGGTAAAAGTATGGAACAGATACGGATATGCCAGTGAGACAGAGAAAGTGAAAGTAAAGTATGAAGTGCATATTGCCAATTTATATTTCTCCACAGTGGAAGGGGGAAGGGAAAGAGAGAAAGAAACTCAGAATGCGAATGGGCTTTAGGGAATTGTGTGCTTGTGTACTCTTTCTCTGTTAGTGCAATTCTCAGTTTAATGTATGAAAATAAAAATAAAGTTTTGCAATCCCTTAGTTGACTCTCCGTGTATCTTTCTCTATTTTTCTCTCTCCGTACACAGTACACACACACAACTCTTCCTCATATGTATAAAATACAAGACAGACTCTCTCTCTCTCTCCATGAGAGACCCTCTCTCTCTCTTCGGGAGAGAAATGACAAGAGATTAAAGCGACGTTCCCTCTTCATTCGTTCGCTCCAACCACGTCCATACTATTGAAGTAATCTTTCAACTGACGTTTTCATTGACTATCCCCCTTTTGTACCCCATTTTCCCCCGAAATGTGGAACGAGAGAGATGAGGAAATGGTGTACTCTACCCACATGATTTTATTCTCCTCCATGTCTAAGCCCCCTCCTCCTCCTCTCCTCCCTCCCCACATACATGTACACACACACGCACACACACATTGCGAATTGCCTGTCGACTCCCGGACAACGTGGGAGGACGGGGTGGGAGTCGTTGGTGAAAGGATGAGGCGAACAAGACTAAATTTATTTGAATTTCTCCCTGACACACGACACAGAGAGAGAGGAGAGAGAGAGTGGAAAGCAAGCGGTGACAATCGCTTTGATGATGTGATCACGACTAACAACCACGAATTTGAATGTAACTATTCCCAGGGTTGCCACTGCACAGGAATTTCCTGGAGAAATCTGTAACGGCCAGATAAATGTTGACGGACTAAAATTTTTGAAAATCTTCCCTTAAAATGTGAACCACGTAATTTCGAAATTAGTGGAACATGTGGGGACATGAAAATATTCGGAGATTTTCCTAGCCGGTATCAAAAGAATAGAATTTCCCGGGGATCCTGGTAACCCTACTAGTTTAGCAGAGAGAAAATTTCTTGCTTTCACCCATTTTCACCATTTGCCATTTTCCGCACACACAGCACAGCACCGAGAGAGAGAGAACATTACATTTCCTGTGCGGCCAAAAATCCTTTTCACTTCTTTTTTATCCTCTCCCTCGGATGATCCATGAGAAAAAGTCTGATAGAATGAGATGCAGGAGGAAGAGGAGGATGAAGTGAAGGCTGCTAATGGAATAATTTTTGAAAATTACCTTTTTGAACCCCAATCTTCCTCCACCCTTCACTCGTAACTGAAAATGAAATGTAGATAACGCAGTAGACACACACAAACAGAGGCCGATCTCGTGGACAAGGGATTTTACCGAAAATACATGGATAATGTGGGCTCCTCTCGATTTCTCTCTCTCGTCCCTTAATCACCCCCAATTACTTTACCGAAATCTAATTAGTTGAGTGTGAGCGGGAAAGACCCGCCTTTATCTTTCCCTCTCTCTCTCTCTCGTCGTTATCTATCTTTCTCTTTTTTCCCTTGCAAAAGATTTGGCATCAAAATTTGACTCTTTTTTTTCTTTTTGAACTTTCTCTTCGTCTTGTTTTTCCATTTGGCCAACCTGGAGAAAAGGAAAGAGAAAGAAGGGAGAAATTGGGCAGATTCTCAATTTTCGAAGGCTTTTTCCCTCCCTTCAAAATGAATCAGATGCAGAATGAAAGAAGGGAGAAAGAAAGAGAAAGGAGGGAAGAAGAGAAGGTGGTCAGGATGTGGAAAATTTGAGGATGAGATGTAGCATGAGGATCTTTGAAAATGTTGAGAGAAAGGAGAAAGTAGAGAGGGGGCGGGGGCGGGAGAGAAAGAGTTACAATCAAAAGGTACCTCTCTGGATAAAGAGAAGGAAAACGAATCTATTTTTTCCGTGTGTTCTCTTTATCCAGAGAGAGAGAGAGAGAGAGAGAAAGGAGGAAGAGGGAAGAGGGAAGAGGAGGAGGAGAAAAACAGAGGAGAGTGGAAGCATCTTGAACCTTAATATTGTTAAAGTGTCAGAGATACAGATTGAGGGTGTGTTGGGTGAAAGAACCTACAGTATAGCCTTCTTTCTCCGCTTTCTCCTTCTCTCTCTGCACCATACCATACGGAGCACAAGAGAAAGTGTGGGACTTAACGATCACGTGTCTCATCTCCACTAAATTTGATTTCTGCTTCAGTGGCATTCGAACGAGGAGGAGAAGGTCCTATCTCTCCCCTTCAATACTAACAGCTAATGTCCTCCATAGAATTCCAAATGGAAGGAACATCATCATTTGACCCCAATTTCCAACTTTTTCCCGGCTACCCGTTCCCTTCTCACTTGTATCTGTGTGTGTGTGTATGTGTGTGTGTGGGTAGCAGCTGACAATTTCTCGGAAACTTTATCTATAGTCTGGATCCCTATCCGGGAGGATCGGGATCCAGTTAGAAATATTAGTTTAAATTTTCTCTATTTTTTCTGTACTTATCTAAACTCCAGGGATGAAAACAAAAAAAACACAATACAAAAGAAATTCAATATTGAATATAATAAAACTCACTCTCTATTGCGCCACTTCCACGCCACTCGGCAATTATCCGGAGTCAAATGGATCCTGAGAACTGAAAGTTAGTGTTTACACTCTATAGTTTTCGAAATTTCTTTATTCTTTTTTCTGACATGGCAAGAAATATAATAAAGAAGTTTTTTCTTTTATAGTAAACTTCAAAAGTTAATTGCAATTAAAAAATCCCTAGTCAACAAAAAATTTTCCCAGTAAATTCTTTTCAAATTTCTTTTTTTCTTGTGACTTCCAAGGATAATATAAATTCCTAGGATTTTAATTTCAATTAAATAACAGTCAATTCCACTCTCCTTTTATAAAGAAAAGTTCCCAATTTGATGAATCTTTACCCATATCCTTCATTTTCCCCGTTTTCTTTTTTCTGCAACATTTTCGCAATTATTTGCAAAAAGAGATGGGAAAAACTTTGTGTAACTCCCTTTTCTCTCTTTCTCTCTGTCTCCCTATCCAATGACTTGCATATCTTATGAGAGAGAGAGAGAGAAAGTAGAAAGGGGAAAAAAACTGTTCCAGGAACCCAACATCCAACAGCTTTCTCCTTTCTCCCCCTGCTCTCCCCCCATTCCATTCTATTTCATTTCTGTCTCTCTCTCCCCATTTATGTGTCTCTTTCTCCCGGTTTTTATTATCAGATGTAGAGAGAGATCAAAAGGAAAAAAGGCTTTAAATTTCACAACACAACAGGAAACAACGGAAGGGAGTGCAGGGTGTGTGTGTGTAGGGAAAGTGAGAAAGTGGAAGAATAGCGCATTGCTCTCTCTGTTGTTCTGCCTGGGACAAGAGAGAGAGGGATATGCAAGAGGAGGACTAAAGAGAGAGAGGAAATGAATGGAGGAGGATGGAGGGGCTTTGGGGATTGGGACCTCCGAGAGACATGGCTGAATGTCATGAGAGCGAGAGAGAGAGAGAGAGAATCAGAATTTGATTTTTTCTACTTTCTCTCTCCAGGTCATACACCATATAAAAAGTAGGTAACACGAGGAGAAAGCAGAAGCACATGCGGGTTTTAAAATTGCCTGGATGAGTATGCATCCTCATTGAGAAGAGGAGGAGGAGGAGAAAGCACTGCGGGTGGGTTTCGCATTCAACTATCCTCCTCCTCCAGTTGTGTAGGCATTGGCATTGGGAGAGGAGGAGACCCCCGGAAGGCTGTCTTTAATACAGATGACAATCAACAATTCCTAACTGTTCCCCCTGCGTGTGTGTCTATGTTGTGTTTGTATGTACGAGCGAGAGAGAGAGAGAGAGTGAAAGAGTGTGTGTGTTTGTGTTTTTATTCCGTGGTTTTTGGAAGGCGGTTCTCCTCCTGGATAGAATGCCAAGTTTATTTTACTTTCTCTCTGTCTCTCACGCGCCCCACAATTGTCACTATATTATATTATGTGAGGGGGAAAGCAGTCAAGAGTCGAAGGCTGTAACTGACTCGTGTGTGTTTTTTGGAGAAAGCACGTACGCTGCCTGGGAGAGATAGAGCCTTTCTCTCTCTCTTCTGAGAGAGAGAGAGAGAGAGATGATGGGAGGGAGATGGAGATGATGATGATGTGGTTCAATGTTCAATCAATAGCGAATATCAAGTGGAGAGAGAGTGTGTGTGCAATGAAAGATAGTGCAGCTCCCAATAGGTGTGTAGTGTGTGTGTGTGGAGGGATGCAAGCTTTTTTTGACGAGATTTGACGAGAACAGAGAGAGACTGCAGTGTGTCTGTGTGGGAAGGAGAAATTCCAGTCAAGGAGCGCAGACCAATTTTTTTACATGAAAGAGAAAGTAAAGAGAGAGAGAAAGTATTTCCCTATCTCCCAAACTCAATCTTTGTTTTACTTGATTTTTCTGTGGAAAGAAAATAATGGAAGAGCGAAAGATATATTTGAATCCTCTGGAGTCTACCAATTTATTTTATTTGAATTTTATTTTCCCTCGTCTTTACTTTTATTTCCAGAGATTTCTCCTCACAACCTCTTTCACCATCACAAGAAATGAATTTTGAATTTTTTCTTTCCAAAAGAAATTAATTTAAACTGGGATTCTTTGATTTTAATTGGAGGAATTGGAGGAGAAAATAAAATAAAGATTGTATTTCAAATTCCACAAATGCACGAGTAAAGATGTTAGGATTCTGCGAACTTTCACAAGATTTGATTATTATTCATGTATTCATCTCCTTTCTCTCCCTGTGTCTGAGTAAGTCAGTCAGTCACAGACAGAAACTCTCAGTCAATGAAAAATGGAACGACTTGACTAGTGTCACGTGCAAACAAGTTGATGTGTTGTCCCCATTTGTAAAATATTTTCCCCAAACTGTCTGCATTAGTCTGCATTTCAAACAAAGACATGTCTATTTCACTCTCTCGTCAACTTTCTCAATCCAAAGATAGACAAACACAGCTGTAACCTATGAAAGGATTTTTTTAAAAAAATTCTTTCTAAAATGAAAAACTCGCGGGAATACTTTTCACAGAGTGCATCATAACTTTTAACAATAATTTTTTTAACGTTTTAAATTAAAAAAGAAGACGCAGCTCGAAATCTAATCCGTAGTGGGAGAATTTGACGCTGCCTTTTTCATGGGATCTCCAAATCGAGCATTGACTTGAGTGGCGTCGAAATGTGACATGACAAATAAATAATTTAAAATCCTGCCCCCTCCTTTCCCGCCCTTCTCCCGCTTCTGCCCTTCACAATTAAATTTGAAAAAATTAATTAAAAAGTACTCCAGCTGAAATAACCCCCCGCCTAGTGCATGAAGATGAGAAAGAATGACATAGACACTCCACAAGCCCAAGCGGAGCTGGAAGGCTGGAGCCTGGAGAAGAGAAATGGAGTTTTTCTAAGAGTGACATGGAATTGTTGAGGCTGAAAAGAATAGACGATGGGAGGAAGATAGATAGAAAGAGAAGAGGAGGGGACCTGGCTAGGATGAAGAATGATGGACAATTGCCTACAATGTTTGACATTTTGACTCTCTAGAAGACCCAAGTACTTTTGGGACGCCGGGGGGAGGATCTGGGAAAAAGGATATTCCCTCTGCTATTTCTTCTTCCTCCTTTTTTTCAAGTAGTAGTCTCTCTCTCCCTATTATTATATACACACACACAACATCGAGAGAGAGAGAGAGAGAGGTTGGTGGGAGCAAAAATTCTTTGTCCTGACAGAATAATCCTGGCAGAAAAGCCCGGCGTCTGAGCTCCATTTGACTCGTGATTGAGACGTCTCGAGAGGACGCGGAAAAGTCGATGTGTGTCTAAACCAGACACACACACACGGCAGTGTGGAGGCGGGAAAAAATGTACTAGGAAAACACACACACATACAGCTTAAAGCTGAAACTGAATAGCATGATGGAGAGAGAAAGCAGGGAATTTTCCACTGTATTTTGTCTTCCCTGTCATGAAGTTTCTCTGCGGGAGAAAGTGGAAGATTTTTTTGGGCCAAATTCCTCTCGGAGAACAGAACAGAGTTGAATGAGAGAGAGAGAAAGATCATGAAAATGCAGGGGGAAAGTTGAATTTTGGAATTAATTTGAAGTTAAATACCCCCCCTCTCTTCCTCCCCTGACAGAATGTAAACATTAAATTGCACACAAAGAGAGAGTGAAATTCTCGGAGGAGAAAGTAAGGTAACAATGAAAGTTACCAATTCTCTTCGTCTCTGATTCAAGTCTCTCTTCCTGATCCCTTGTTCTTCTGTACGTGTGTATGTGTGTACAGTGAAAGGGAAGGGAGAGAGGGAGGTGGGATTTTCCGGGTTGTGTGTGGATACCAAATGTAATGGGACGAAAGGAAATTAAAAAATACTTTAATAAAATTCCAGTGAATAGGCTTAACTTTGGGGGAGAATCCTCCAAAGTTCAGATTAGTTTGTCTGAGGTTTCTCAGCTTCATTCATCAGCTCATTCAGCTGAGAGAGACTTCCTCCTCCTTTCCTTTTTACAGACAAAAGAGGGAGAGCTTTCTCTTCACTTTCACCCACACTTCCTTCTTCACTGGGAGTGTTCAGTGTCTGAAAAGATGAGGATGAGACGGGAGGATGAGACTAGTGGGTGTGTGTACTGTGTAAGTAGTACGTACTAAATAACTCGGAAAAATGGCCTGGGTCACGGTTAATGGACAAAACTTTGTGGATTATTCCAACACAAAATAAAGGTCCATGCTCTTGGTTCTTTCACTCTCACTCTTTCTTTAACACACACACACACACAAGGTTCTGAGTACTTTCCATGGAAATGGCTGTTGACTCAGGTTGAGCAAAATGGGATGAGAGGGAAAGCAAGAGACGTTGAGGTGGGTCTCTGACAGTTGTGCAATTAAAAAGACGCTTTCTCTAAATTTTCTAATTAGCTTTCTTCTTGAGATACTCCTCTTCTCAGTCGTGTTTGACCAAATTAACCAAATTAGTTTAGAGGAGTTGGGCTGGTGAGGGAAAGCGGGTCAGTTGACCAAAAATGAACTCTGCTGTTTTAATTATTCGTCATTTAATTTAATATGTTCAAATTTCTTCTTAGTTGTCCTCATGGGGAAATGAATCGGAAGAGAAAGTGTATCGGCTGTCAAATCCAGCGACGTTTTTTAAAAAGGCGCTTCTTCTCGAATTATGAAACAGCGTATTAAAAAATGACAAGTTTTCCGTCTATTCCTTTCTTGCTTTCTCCAATTTCTAATTCATGATCCCTTACTATTAATAACAACAGTCGAGGTCACCTGCTCCTCCTCATTTAGGTCTTCCTATTTCACAATACGTACTCTCAATACAGAGCATTTTCCTCTGAATTGCCTCATGAAGAGAAGAGAAAGGGGAAAAAACTTTAGACTTGTACGATTGAGCCAACATTCCTTCACTTCTATTAACTTTTCCTTTGTCTATCTTCTCCTTTCACTCTCCTCTCGGAAAAGAGAAAAAAAGAGAGAAAAAAAAATTGACTGAATTTTTCCCTTGCCAAATTTTCTAAACGCAGATGTAGCACATCGGATGCCATCCTATGAATTCATGGAATGGTAAAAAAAGAAAGAGAGAGAAAACTGCTGCTTTAAGACGAAGAGCCCACACTATTCCCCTTCCATCCTCCTCCTCTCTTATTTCAACTTTGTGAAGTAAATCCAGGGTGAATAGAAATAGAAAAGTGTGGATCACACATCTCTCTCAACGATACCCGGGTACTTTCCCGCTAGAACAGCCAGCTCACTTCTTTCGTTTCCATTAAACCGTTCAAATAAACTCTCTCTCTCGCTTTCTCTCTTTTCCCTTGGATGAGGGGGGAACGAGTTTGTTTTGTACGAGTTGTGAGTTGTTGCGTTAGAAAAATGTTTGAAAATTGAAAAAGTTGAGAGAGAAAGCAGAGAAAGAGAGAGACAAGACTCCAGCCCCAGTTTTATCCAGTGAGACTGGATTACATGTAAATACTTTCTCTACTGAATCCCCTTGCTTACTTTCCCCGGAAAACCTCATATAACTATACTCTCATCCATCCCAATCCCACCCATCCACCTACCATCATCCCATACACACACACACACACAAGTATCATGGCGGGATACTTTCTTTTTGTGTAACAGTCATTTGAAGATACATACTCCCTTCTCTCTTCCGTGAAGTACCCAAGGTAAGGAAAGGGGGAGAGGAGAAAGTCTTATGTTTATACAGGACGTTGCAGTCTATTCAATTTACATTGGATGGCCCAAGCTATGACTATGGCCATCCCATGGTTGTTAAAGGCAGAGAAATTGTGCAGAGTTTCAAAGTGAAAATGGGAAGAGAAAGTGAGAGAGAAATACTACCAATGTGTGTGGGTGGGGTGGGTGTGTGTGGAAAAAGAGAGAAGGAAAAAGTTTCTTTCACCAATGAACTCTACTCCTCCTGCCTTTTTCCAGAAGAAGAGAAAGAATTTTAGTTTTGAGACTTTCTCTCTCTCTCTCTCTCTCTGACACACACTGACAGCTGGGTGGCTGGGGTAGCTTTAAATTCATACGTGAGACCGTACCGTACAGGAGAAACCGGGTCAATTAGAATTTTCCGGCAAAATATTTTAACTAGACTTGTGGTTCTTGAGCGAGTGAAAGTAAAAGCGAAGAGGAAAAATTAAAAATTGCATTCGTTTAAAGTTGAATTTAATTTCCCGTCAAAATTGTCAATCTCGTTGCAACTCACATGAAAGAGGGATTTTAATTGGGTTTCTAGGGTAGTTAGCCATTTTGTAGGGGAAGGGAAGGGAAGAAAAAAAGAGAAAGTAATTTTCTCTAAGGAGGAATAAAAAAGAAAATAATTCTTAATGGCCTCCTTTGACATACAAAGAGACAAAATTTGTGATTGGGGGAAAGCGGGTGAAAGATGGAAAATAATTTACCTTAAAAGGTACGCAAAATTCCAGAGAGGGGGAATGAGTCCCTTGTTTTTATTTAGGTTCCACTTTCACTCTCCTCTCTCTCTGTTTACAAGGAGAAAAGAAGTGAATTGGAGAAGAGGAGAAACAGGAGTTGCTTAAATATTTCATGAGATTCCAAACAAGGAAGACACTCTCCCTCTGGACACTTTAAGAGAATTCCCTCCTCCTCCTCATCTACACATTGAGAATGACAAGGGGAACGAGGACGACCCAAGAGAGAGAGCGAGAGAGAGAGGGTAGTTGGGGTTTTGGGTGTAAAGTCGATGGGTTGTACACGAGAGAAAGCGGGTAATGGACAATGTTGAATTTGGCGGAAGCTTAGCAAAAAGAAGAGGAGGAGGAGGCTAATGCTAATCTTGTTGTATTATTACATGGGCTATATCTACGACAATTCTCGATTACTCACTCCACTCACACACACCCAAACCGTAAACTCACTAGGCGGGCGGGTAGGAGGGAAAGAAGGGGAGGGAACATGCGAGAGGAGGGAAATGGTGGTCGGTGTTTCGTGCGTAGATTTCGGACTAGGTAAAATGTGGAAATGAAAATTCATCGCATTTATTTTTTCTCCTCCCTCCTGTACAACACAACAGAACAACCAACAGAGAGATAGAGGGAGGTGGGAAGCTGTGTGTGTGTGTGTGTGAGGATTTATGGGGGTAGTTACGCAGCCACCGTTACATTACCGGATATTAGACCCAAGTCTTGGTTTTGTTTGTGTGTGGTTCCCTTCGTCTGATCTTCCGCCTTCCTAGGGATGACGAATGAGGAAGGATGAAGAGAGAATTTTTTTCTAGGATCTTTCACCACTTTCCCCCCGTCGTGGGAGCAGAGAGGTCATTCATCTTTGTGATGGAGGGTGGATTTCTTAATTTTCCGAAAATTATTAATAACGGAGGATTGGAGGGCGTTGAGAGGGGATTATTCTAATTTTACAATTTTTTTCTAAATTATAGTAGGAATAGATTAAAGATTGAAAAGATGGTATGAAAATTAGAAGAAAAAAAGTAAATATTGGAGCAGTTTGACGCCGGTTGAGCAAAATGCGAATCGTGCGGTCTTCAACAAGGTCTAGTAAATCCATTTTTTATTTATTTCACTTGAAGTCTTTGTTGGCTCATAGCTAATGAGTCATTCGTTAACATAGATTTGACTGTCAACAATTTTTAGCGTTTATTGGCTTTTAAAAAATTCATTTTTTTAAAATTAGTAATAAATGTTGGACTACAAATATTGATAGACTTCAAAGCCGTTCACCTGAAAACACACTCCATTTGGTGGACAGAAAGGTTAAAGATCAGATGTGTTCAAGGTTTCTTGAAAATAGCAAAATTTCTCATAAAAATCCTTTTGTTTCTCAATTTTTTTAGAAGATAAGGACGAGTCTGCCGTGTAAATGCGCCCAGAAAACTCACAGAGAAAGGGACAAAGAAATCCGTGGATAAACGAGCCATGATACTGTACAAAAAAATGTAGTTGGACTCTAAAAAATTATTCTTCCCTATCCGCTGAGAACAGTGGGAATAAAGGAAAAAAGTTTTTGCACTCATTTTTCTGAATTTTCAACATTGCGATCCATTGAACTCTCTCTCTACTTTTCATTGTCATTCTCTCCTTTTCTTTCTCTCTCTCTCTCTCTCTCTTTCTTTCTCCTTCAGAAAAGGATGATCCGATAGGGAGTGAAAGTGAACGTGAAATTGAACCAAGGACTTTTTCCAGAAAAGAAGGACGAAAAGTATGTGCGTATGTGTGTACTGTGCGTTCTCCGGATAGATTACGCAACCGAAACTCGTACAACATACATGTACACCCACACACACACAGCAACAAGACGATGGGTGGATGAAGGGAACGGTACTCTCTCTCTCTCATTGTTGATGGGACTGATGGTTTTTGGAATGTGTTTTATGTCCCTGCGTGCATACTAATGTTGCAAATGCATAAGTTGGTGCTTTCAGACCATTCCCCCATTAGTTACGGACGTTGGGGTTAAGCGTCGTGCAAATGTTTGTGCTTTCTCCCTCTCTCCCTTTCTCCCTCTAGTCCTATACCAGGAACTTTGCAAAATGGGCAAGTCATGAAGCTGTTCCACCACAATCTCCAGCTTTCTCTCTTATCTTCCCTCCCGCCTCCGTCGAAACCCCTATAAAAGGAAGACTGTACAAAAACACAATCTGATTTTACGCAGCTGGAATATTTGCAATTCCCGCAAATTTGTCTGCAAGTGAAAATTTCTTCCTGACAAAAAATTGGGAAATAATTTCGTTTTTCAGTTAATCCGAAGAAAATGAGTATTTACAAATTTCAAAAAATAAATTACATTAAATAACATTATTTGAGATTTAGTAATTGTCATGTTTATTAAAATAATTTCGGGCGGGATTTTTAAAACTATTCTTTTCTCACCCAAATATGTTTTAGAAAGACAGGGTAATCCAGGCTTTCATCATTCTGTTTACGGTTATGCTTTCACTTTCACTCTCTCCCTTGACGCACCTCGAGATAGGGAGAAAGGGAAAGGGGAAAATTCCAATTTGTAGTTAAATGTGGCTCACAAATTTAACTACAAATTGAAAATACAAAATATACTCCCAGCTCAATGTCTCCATCATCCTCCAGTGTCCTCCTCATCCTCCTCACTTTCTATCTCCTTTCATTTCATGGGCCAGGATTTTCTCCTTTCTCTTTCACTGTGTCTGATATGCAAAAGCAGAGCCAAAATTGTAACAAACAGACACACAGAACTCTGAGCTTACTACTCGGCTAATCATCCAAAGCTGGTATTGAATTAAACGGTTATTTTAGTCTACTTCTTTGATGACTTCCTTTTACTTCGTGTCTGAACGTCTGCACATCTTCCTTCCTTCAACTTTCTCCTCGTCTCGGGTCCACCTTTAATTTTCATTGTGATTTTAATCCAGGCATTCACAGTCCCCCCTCCTCCTCCTCCTCCGTCCTCGGCTCTGCTTTCCCCCATCCATGAATTTTGAATTGTGTTTATACAGAGCGAGTGAGGGAGAGAAAAAGAGAAAGAGAGAGCGGGTAATTTCAGCTCACCTCTCTCCAAAATCCAAATTTTCTCCAGAAGCTGAAATTACGTTGCGTAACGTTGCGTGTCCACGCACACACAAAGTAAGGGGACGTACACAAACTCTGATAGAGATAGACGGAAAATTACTCAGCCTTCTCATTTACTTTCTCTTTTACTGTTCCACAAACCATGTAATACACAGTGTCTCTCTCCCTTTTCACAGTTCCATCTTACTCCCTGTGAATTTCGGGGAGGCCATCCTTCCGAATGTGAAAGAGTCATAAATCATTCTTTCACCGCATTTCCCATACGGCTGGCATGTCATGCCATCCCCGGCCTCAACCAACTATGCGGCTCCTCTGGATAGATTTCTGCTTTTTGTATGATAAGCAGGAAGGAGGAGAGAGAGAGAAAACATTGGTCATAATTCTGGTATCTTAACTCTCTAATATCAACAGGGGGAAGATTAGACAATCTCGAATTTTCTCCCCACACCATTCCTTCTCATTACCCGGGTCTTTTCCTCTCACCAACAGCAGCGGCTCGTTCTCTCTCTCTCTCTCGCACTTTCCTGGCGCTCCGGTGCGGAGAGCATATAACAAATATTTCCATGATTAATGCTACGACCATTGCTTTTGCCAAAGCCGATCTTTCTCTCTCTCTCTCTCTCTCTCTCTCCAGTTTCCTACCTCTTGCTTTCTCCAACGCTGCTTTCGGGGGTGCTACAAATTTTGCAAAATGGATTATGAAGGACAAGACACAGAGGCAGAGGCGAGGAGCGGAGAAAATATGTATATAGGCTGGAGAGTTTACTGGAGGTTCTGGAGAAAGGAGGAGGACGTGCCCGGAGCTTCCGGGAGTCTATTTTCTTATTATTAATTATTTTATTAGGGACTTCCCATACCCGCCTTTACCAGTCCCGCCTGAGAGAGATAGAGAATTTTGAAGAGGCCTCAGGGAGGAGGCGGGAAAGTTAATTGTGGGCTATTTTGAGGAGAAATGTTGGGAAAAATAGAGCAAGGCTCTTCGCCTACTCTTTTTCCAAAAAGAGAAAGGAGGAGAGAGAAGGTATAGGAATTTGAGAAGGAGGAAGCCGGAAAGATGGTCACATTTCCTCTTTTCCCTCATCCTCCGCTTTTGCTTTCTCTGTATCACAAGAGTGGCACATGGGACACTACACAGAGAGAGAGAGAGAAATTTCTTCGCCTTTCACCATTCTACTTGGAAAAAATGTGAGGTTGAGAGCTGGGAGGCTTTTGAGCGGTTTCCCTGAGGTTCCTTGGGACTGAGAGGAGCCTTTGTTTCAATTCCATGGAATTTTCTCCACCAGCCTCCATCCCTCCCTCCTCCAACAGAGAAAGAGAAAGAAAAGAGGAAGTGGTGGTTTCTCCGCTTTTTAACCACAAAAGAAAGTTGAGCCAAAAGAGGGAAAGGGAGGAAGGGAGAGAGAGAGAAAGGAGTTTTTGACTGTCCCTAAAAATCTTTATCATGGTTCATAAAGCGAATCTCAGTTTTCACTGCTCCTATCCTGTACACGGCATCATCATCTCTTTTCTCCTCCCGGGCAAAAGATTAGGTCAGGTTTAGAATTCACGTGAGAACTGGGGAAAATTTGTCCAGATTCTTCTTTCCACTTTCTCCATTGGCCACCATGCCATACCCATGCCATGAGGAAGGTTGGAGCTTAAGTCGTGGTCCAAAATTCTCCTTCTTTGCACTTTCCCCCTTTTCGTCTTGTGTGGGAATTGGAGCGGAGGAGCCACAGACACACACACACAGAGTACAGACGCAGTGTGTGTGTGTGAGGGACAGAGAAAGTAGAGAAAGGAATAGAGAGTTGTGTGAAGATGATAGCCAAATTCCCAAGAAATGTAATTATTTCTCCACACAAAGTTCCGCTTTAAGACACACAGTTAGAAGGGAGGAGAAAATGAGGGACAGAGTGTGTGTATGTGGTGTGTGTGTGTACATTAATTTGGATGTATTAAATTAAATAATTAAGCAAGATTATTTTCACTCAAATTCTCCGCACAACATTCCCCTCCATAAATCTTCCCCTCCTCTCTCTTGTTGTTCCTCCACTGTTCCCAGCTTTCACCCTCTACCAGTGAGAGACTACCAGCCGAGGAAAACATGGACATCTGTGTACACACAGACACACACACGCACACACACAGTATCCAGGAAATATGGAAAGTAGGGAGGAGGGTGGAGAAAATGATGAAAATATTTAGATTTAATTACAGCTAACTATGCTCACACCAAATCATTATCATTTTACTGGTGAGTTATCGTCAGCTCGAATAATTTCTATGGAGAGAGATAGAGAGTCATTGCTTCTTTAGCCTACTTTCAATGCCTCACACACACACACACATACGAACACACACACACTGTCATAGGGAGGGAGGAGGGAGACTCATATATTGAATGAATTATTCTATTAGCATGGAAATATATTCACAAGTGACAATGGCCAAATGTGTACGCATGTAAAAGGGAGACTTTCACTGGAAGAAAGTGGGGAGAAAAGCATGGAGAAAGTGGTTTGTGAAACCAACTCTCGTATGACAGTTCCTTTCAATATGGAAGGAAGCAGTATAAATCATGTTTTAAAAATTAATTGTTCAATTAAATTTGACAATATTTTTAATAATAATAATAATAATTTCATCGTCCTGTTCAAAATAAATTTTCACAAATTTCTTTCATCCACTTTCTCCCATTTATAGCCAATGGGAGAATGGGCGAAGTCTCTTTTCCATTTCTACCGGGAGAAAGTAAGAAAGCACTGGCATTTTAGGCAGACCGCCAAGAGACCAGAGAGAAAGCTGTAGCCTCGACTGTCAGTTTATTATTACATTGCTATTGTCATCCATGATGCAGAGAGAAGAGAAAGAGGAGGGTTGGCTGTGCTAAGCGTTTCGTTCCTTGATTATTATTTCATATGAAATTTGTAGAGGGGGAAATGAAAGCAACTTGAAATGAGAGCAGGGCAGATGAAGAGAGAGAGAGAGACTACAAAGGAGGAGGAGAGGAGAGAGTTTTTGACTTGTCTCTCTCCAAAATTTCTCATTCGTTGGTTTTTGCATGGCAGGGTGGCTGCTACTGCTCTGCGTTGTGCTCCAGTCTAAAATTGTAAATTGTATTTCTTTGGATTGCATTGTGCTCCGCCACAGCGGAACACGTCAAGGAACTTTCACTTTATCAATATTTTTACGTGTCAAGAGTCTCCGTTCGCCTCCCCCCTTCACACAGTCCCTGTGAGTCAAGAAGGAGAAGCCAAGTGAGCAGAAGCCATAAAAACCATCTCTTTTGTACCACAAAATGACTTTCTCTCTCTCCACACCACACCACACAGACACACACAGCCACCTCACACGTCATGTCAATGCGTGTCATGTCATGTCTTGTGACAATCAACTTATGAGGCTCTCATGCATATATGAAGACATCAGCCACACAGTTTGGCAGGGCAATAAAAGCGGAGAAAGCAGTAAAAGGAAAGAGAGAGAGAGAGAAGGACTGACACTCTTCAATTTATACAAGTCATTGGACAGCCTTTTTTTGCCGCATCTTCAGAAAAAACCCAAAAATGGATGGTGGAGGAGATGACCAGAGTCAGCGGAATAGAGATAGGAGAAAGTAAAGAAAATTTGAAATTCAATTTAGGAAATTCTGAAACAAAAAAATTCAATTGTTTTTCACACCTTTTTGACTCTTTTGAGGGGGAGAGAATAAAGTTTTTTGCAAAGTCACCAAATTCATTTACAAAAGGAGAAAATACCCGTAAAGGATTCTACACATACCCTGTCGGAAAAGTTCGCATTTTTTTGGAAAAGTTCTAATTTTCTTCGAAAAGTATTCTAAGGAATTATTTGATTGATTTTTGTTCTATTTTTTTTCAAAAAATCAAATTTTATGATTTAATTTGACACTTAACTTAATTAGCCGTCATTTCAAAAAATCCCTTCGTATTTTTCTCAAAAACTTTCTCTCGTGTCATTCCTCAAATTGGCTTTCTGAGTCGCTTGAGGGTTTTTTGTCCGTTGACGGTATACAAAAAAAGTCAAATAGCTTTCTCCTCCATACAAACTACTACACTTTCTCCACAAGGTGCATTAATTTGATTGGCTTTCCCTCCTCCCCCTCTTGTTGTCTGTATACGAATTCTGGGGAAAATACGGGCACCAGAGAAAGGCGCAGTAATTGATAGGAGTGACGAGGTTGTGTGTGTGTGAACATTTTGAAAATTTGAGAACCACGTGGTAAAAAGAAACCATCTCGTAGAGATCGTGTTCAAACTTGTCGGCTTTCTCTTTTCTCCTTCTCTCTGCATATTGTATATCTGTCCACATTATTGTGTCGTACAAGCCGCAATCAAGTTTTTCTATTAGCCATGAATCCCTAGGAAGAAGATGGATATTAAAAGCTAAATTTCTATGAGGAGGAGGAGGGGGAAGAAACTGGATCTCCTCCTCCTCCTCTCTCAATTTTTTTGACTTTCTCTGAAATTGAAGATATGTACATAATTCCTGCAGTTGGTTTTTTCAGTACAACTTTCACTCAGTGTCGTCTTCTCTGGAAAATTCTATTTCAGGTTGATTGCACTTTTTAACGACTTTAAGAAGAGGAGGAAGAATTTTTTTCATCTCCAGATTTATTCCCCATTCCAATTATGACGATCATGATTTTTTTTCTCCCCTGGATTTCCCTTCGCCTCTCTCCACCTCCTCCACCCCCGTTTATTTTGTTATGCCGTTTACCGGCCATTTCTCCTACTTTCTCCCGTGAACGGCTTTTTCCCTACACAAAAAAGAAGGAGACAGGAGAAAACGAGAGAGAGAAAAAGATGAGGAGCTTCATCTGTGCAGATAATCATAAAAAAGAACTTTCCCCCCGCCACGTGGAGCAGAGCAAGAAGCAAACAACACACACGCGCTCCATGCTGGATGTGTATAGTTGTAGTTGTAGTAGAACATGAGGGAGAGTAAACAACCGTGGCAGTGGGACTGGGACGGCTAATGTTTGTTTCGACAATAGAGAAAATAATCTTTTTTCTCTCTTTTTTATATGGCCTCTCTCTTCCTCCTCCTCCTCCTCCGCTCTTTCGGCAGGATAGACAGACACACATAAACAGGAGGGAGAGATGTGTGTGTGGGGGGGGAGAAGGGCGGTGTGGGGACTGATGAAAAAGGCATTGAGAATAATTTCTTAAAATTTCTCCGCATTTTATCGTCATGTTGCTCCATTTTTATTGCAAATTCGAGATGGTAATGACGACGGCTCTCGTGGTCTTTTTTGCGAGGAGGTTTTTTTTCCTCCTGAAACTGCCAGAACTTTTCCCTCCTCCTCCTCTCGTTCCCTTCTCCTCTACTCATCCCTCTGTCTTTCTCCGTAACCATAATGGTGAAAGCTCGGCTTTAGGTTTAAAAGATCGGAGAGCTATGTGTGTGTGGAAAAAATTGCTGGAGCCGGGAAGGGCTTATGTCCTTGGGCTACATATAGACACAGTTACCGTCCTAAGGATGAGTTTCTCTGTTTTTTGTCTCTATTATGCTTTCCTTCATCAGCTCGTTTTTGTGGGAGGAGGAGGAGGAGAAAGGAGGAGGAGGGGAACAGTTAGAACTTATTTTTTTGAGTGCATTCCACTCATTTCAATTTATTTTGGGGCTTCTTGTGTGTGTCTTTCGCTTTATTCACTCTCCTTTTAATTCCAGTCCCTCTTTTCCTCTTCCTTACCTTTTTTATTCTTTTGCTTGGAGAAAGCTTACATGGCTGGTATAGTACAGCAGATATTTGTGGGGGGAGGGAAATGGAGGGAAAGGTGGCAGGTTGGAAGTAATATAACTTTTATGGGGACACACACACACATTCATTGGGAAGAGGAGAGAGAAGGAGGGGGAGAGTTACAGTCGAGAGGATTTACTCATTATAATGCGTCCACAAAAAGAGGGAGGAGAGAGAGGAGAGAAGTTTTGGATTTTCGAATAGCTGGAGCTAAAAGCTTGTTTTATTTGGAAAAGGGAGGAAGGTATGATTATGACTATTTTTTACAATGAAATATTGGAATAGTTGAACCCGGCTTTTGACAAGGGATTTGTACAGGGTGAAACAAAGTTTTTGGAATAAGAAAAATAGTTTTTATAACTATTATTTGTCATTACTCAAATTAAATCTTTTTTGAACAACTTGAACGCCGTTCAGTAAAACAGGCTCTGTTTTGCACACCCGTGAAAGAAAGCTGTCAATCTTTTCCTTCATAAAGGCTAAATCAATTAAATTGAACCCAGTTTATATTAGACAATTACCTTAAGATTAACAAAATGTGATTGGAAAAACTTTAACCATTTTCAAACGGAGTTGATAATACAAAAAGTTTGTTCAAATGAATTTACAAGATTAATAAAAATATAATGACTTTCGTATTGTGTGACTTGGACGCCGTTTACTCAAAAATGTTTCGTGTCGTCCACAAGTAAAAAAAATAAATGATTCGAGTATTCATTAATTTGAAAATATCATTTTGCTTACGAAAACAATGACTTTCTGCAAAAAGTCTGCATTATAATCATTTTCCAAATCTGCACACACACATTTCCCCCTTCCTTCCAAAAACTGTCCTTTAACTTTAACGAATTTTTAAAGCTATTGCAAGCCCCCAAAACTCCTCATTCCAGTCCATTTCACTTCCTCTCATTTCTCCTTTTCCTTTCCCTTTCCCCGAACCTGGGAAAACAGACACAGGGAAAGCGGGTTTGGGCACTAGCACTGCAGAGACTATATTTACACAACCCACACGCACAATTCACATTGTATGTGTGTGTGTGTTGCTTTACCTTGGATTTCCGCTGTGGCTCATCCAGAGGGAGAGACAGAGAGAGAGGGAAGGTAAGGGTAGGTAGTCGTGGGTGTAATATAATAGGAAATGAATGCTGGCACAAACGAATTGGAAGAACTCTGAAGGGAGCTGTACAGATTTCCTCTTTATTCTCCTACATCTCCCTTCCCCCTCCACATGTTATACCAAACACACACACTCTCAAAAATACAGAGAACTCCAAATTCACCATTCACAATTCATTCAGAATGGCAAATTCGGATTCGTGACGGCCAGGGAAAGGAAGAGAAAGCAAGTAAAAGGAATGGACTGCAGTGTGAGAGAGAGAAACGGATTTTGCACCTAAATACAAAATTCACATTCCTCATTTCCTCTCTGCGTATAGCTTAACATGGCCATGGACACACAAACTCCCGCGCCCGTGACTGACTGCAGCTGGCCCACACACACACACACACTCTCTCTTTCTCTCTCTGTAAGGGAATTCCCTCATGACTCGCCCTGCCTGTTGTTCACTACGTGAAAGTAGATTCATTTCATTTTAGCACTTTCATTCAGAATTTACATTCCTATTCCTCTGTACACACACACGAGAGAGAGGGGGGGAGAGAGACTCTATTTTTTATTACGTGACTCTCTTTTTACACACGGGGAAAAAAGAGCGGCTGGATTGGATAGTGTGTATGTGTGTGGCGGGCTGGTTTCTCTCGCTTGATGAAAATGGAATTGCAGAGAGAGAGATTCCGATCCGGTGAAAGTAGAGAGAGAGAGAGAGAGAGAAAGCAGCAGGAAGGTCTCACCTCCGCCACTTTACACTATGATTGTAATTCCAAGTTTTAAATTTGGATAAATAGGGAATCGTGCGGAGTGGAGACGATGGGTTTTTATAAAGTCCTTGGCTTATTTTATGGCCTCCTCCTCCAAACCATTCTCTAGGAGAGGGGAAGAGAGAGCTTTCACCATCAATTTTGGAGGAATTATCGTGTCGTTCGGAAGACTTTCGTTGAATTACAATGACAACCCATCTCTCCAGATTCCCGAAATTCTCTCTCTCTATCCGGGTAGGAGGAGAATATACAAAAAAAAGTTATAGAGCTTTTTCTAGAGTAAAAGAATTTTACTTTTTTCTCCGTCCTTTCACCTTCGAATGTGAGTGTGTGTAGATTGTACAGAAGAAAGTGAAAGTTAAATGAAAGTTGTGTGTGGAGGAGGAGAGGAGATACAAAATTTAATTTAGGATTCTTAATTTTCTTTGTGTGTGAGTCAACAAAATCGGGGGCTAATTAAATTCGTATCTCCTTTCCTTTTCTGTATTTTCTTTCCCCATCGCACAGTTTTCTCCATATGAGTGTAGTCACCTTTCTCTTTCAATTCTTTAGAAGATTTTTATTTATTGGGAATATATAAATAGCTTGGAAATAATATATTTAGAGAGAAAATAAGGCAAAGAATTTTTTCAATTAAAGAAATGAAATAAAATGTTGCCAGAGCTGAACGCCACTCAGCGCGGATGAGAATCAAGCTGTGTAGAATATCAAGGAAGACGATACTTTGGTAATCTATTTCAATTTATTGTATTTTTTTTGCAGATGGGTGGACTGCGAAGGTTGGACTCGGCAAGCAATATTAGAGCCCATTTTTATCCGGAAGGTGGATGGGGATGGATCGTCGGTAAAATTTTTAAAACATAAATGTAGTTACCATTAATTTTTTAATTTAATTTATAACTATTTTAAACATTTCATTCTCCTCTCACTTTTTATAGTTGCCTGCGCTTTCCTCGCCCACGTGACAACTTCCGGTGCTCAACTGTCTGCTGGAGCGTTGCACATCGTCCTCGCTAATAAATTCCAGGACTCGACAACCCACCGTGAGTCATCTTTTTTGTAAAAAACTAATTTTAGTCACTAAGACCAACACCACCGAGGAACTTTCGTAGTAAAACGCCCGATATTGACCATAGAACGTTGATCGGCGTCAAAGTCAAACAAAAAAAATTTAAATGGCAAACTGTAATAGTATTCCAAGTAAAAAGTAAGTGGCCCCTGTTACAGTTGACAAATGGCTGATCAGCGTCCAAGTCTACCAAACTGGATCGATAATAAATTAAATGTCCCTCCCCAAATTCTTATGAAATACCAAGTAGGTCAGCCATTGTCCACACACGCACAATGAAAGGGAAATTGCAGTTTCTTTCTTGTTCCATTTTTTTCTCTTCTATTTTTAAAATTGGCTAGCCTCTTCACAAAAAAAACTTTCCCTTTTTCTCCCTTCCTCCTTTTATATCCGACGAACAAAACTTTCTCTTCCTCATACATACGCACATACGTACAAGACTCTACACTGGAAACTTATATTTATAGACACCTTAAATCGGCTGTGGATACAAATAACAAAAAAGAATGTCCAGCATAGATGGGGAGTCGTTTGGAAAAAGGATGAAGAGAAAAGAGGATGGTTGGTGTGTGTGTAAAAAAGTTTGGCATGTCTTTGAATGGAATTTGAAGATTTGAGAGTTTGTCAAGTCTCAATTACATAGGGTTGAGACACACGAGGCCGGCTGTGGCTCTTCCGCACGAATGTTCTACTGACGATAAGGGAGCAGTCTGTGTGGTGTATATGGAGGGGAAACACACACACAAGCATAGTATAAACACACCCCTGAAAAGGAGGGGGAGAGAGAGAACGTATTGATTATCCCATATACAATCCCGATTACGGTACACTAGGTCCAAAGCCACTAGGTCCAACGGACACTAGGTCCACGCCCACTACAACCAAAAGATTTTTATGTCCACACAAAGATGATAATGCAATGCAAATTAGCTTTATACTAAATCATTTTAAAACTCGAGTCTACATCCAAAGGT